>PVKV010008289.1:0-89068 GCA_004027835.1 Alouatta palliata
AAATTTTTGCAGTCTACCCATCTGACAAAGGGCTAATATCCAGAATCTACAAAGAACTGAAACAGATTTACAAGAAAAAAACAAACAAGCCCATTCAAAAGTGGGCGAAGGATATGAACAGACACTTTACAAAAGAAGACATACGTGAAGCCAACAAACATATGAAAAAATGCTCATCATCACTGGTCATTAGAGAAATCCATAAATTTTTCATTTCAAAATAATTTTAGACGTAGAAAACTAGCAAGACTCATATAAGGCATACGTGTTGTGTTAGTCCGTTTTTACGCTGCTATAAAGAACCGCCTGAGACTAGGTAATTTATAAAGGAAAGAGGTTTAATTGAGTCACAGTTCAGCATGGTTGGGGAGCCTCAGGAAACTTACAATTGTGGCAGAAGTCAAAGGGGGAGCAAGGTACCTTCTTCACAAGACAACAAGAAGCAGAATGAACACTGGAGGAACTACCAAACACTTATAAAACCATCGAATCTCACAAGAACACAGTCACTACCATGAGAACAGCATGGAGGAGACTGCTCCCATGATCCAAGTGCCTCCCAACTGGTGTTTCTCTTGACCCCTTGACATGTGGGGATTACAGTGGTTACAATTCGAGATGAGATTTTGTGTGGGGACACAGCCAAACCATATCACCTGTATAATATTCATCAAGAGTCATTGAGTCTATGCTGATACAAACAAGCAAATAAATAATAAATTTTAGAGATAGGGGACTCAGCTTTAGAAAAGAATGCCAAATCACAAATGTGTAAGAAATGATTAAATAAAAGAATCACTATGTGGTAACCATCATAGCAAGAACGTGATTCAGGAAACAACCATTGGTAGATGCTAGTAGGGAAATTTTGATGAGAAGCAGGAAGTTCACGTATCTCAAGTATCTTGCCACAGAGTAGTAACATTTTACAAAGAAAAAGGCAGTAACTTTGCAGTGAGAAACCCGCAGAGACCACCCTAACCACATCATCAAAGTCTCCATTATCAGGACTAGAGGGATAAGCACCTTATTCTCTTGATTGATTGATGTATATCAATATGAACTTATGGATCCTCACTCTGATCAGGTGGTTCTATAAGCCATCACTGCCATTCTTTTTTTTCTTTTTTAGACAGAGTTTTGCTCTTTTTGCCCAAGCTGGAGTGCAATGGCTCAGTCTTGGCTCACTGCAACCTCTTCCTCCTGGGTTCAAGCCATTCTCCTGCCTCAGCCTCCCAAACAGCTGGGATTACAGGTGCCCACCACCATGCCTGGCTAATTTTTGTATTTTTAGTAGAGACAGGGTTTTACCATGTTGGTCAGGCTGATCTCAAACTCCTGACCTTGTGATCCGCCCACCTCAGCCTCCCAAAATGAACAAGCGTGAGCCACCACTCCCGGCCTTTTTTTTTTTTTTTGAGACAGAGTCTCGCTCTGTCACCCAGGCTGGAGTGCTGTGGCATGATCTCGGCTCACTGTGGCCTCTGCCTCTGGGGTTCAAGCAATTCTCCTGCCTCAGGCTCATAAGTAGCTGGGATTACAGGTGTCTGCCACCACATTCAGCTAATTTTTGTATTTTTAGTAAGGATAGGGGTTTTACCATATTGGTCAGGCCGGTCTCAAACTCCTGACCTGTGATCTGCCTGCCTCAACCTCCCAAAGTGTTGGAATGACAGGCGTGAGCCACCGTGCCCAGCTGTCATTCTTTGTTAATTTTTTAATGCTCAAACTATTTCTGATTCGCCCAGTGGCACTCCCTCCAAGCTGACCCCTGTACCTCATGATGTATGTCCCTGTTCTCTGAACACATCCTTACTTCCTGGCACAAGAGGTTTTGGAAAAAAAAAATGTTAGTACATCATGTCCTTTTATCTTACACAATATGGAAATATAGTTGATTTCAGTCTAACTAGGTTTATTTTAGGCTATAGTCATGAGAAAGGATTTTCAATACTAGAAAGTTGTGTGCATGGGACCTTAGAGTTTATCTAATCCAAACTATCATTTTCATATTAGAAATCTAGGGCTCAAAAGCAGAAGCCACTTGTCCAAGGATCAATATCC
The DNA here is from genome assembly GCA_004027835.1 of Alouatta palliata. NCBI lineage: Eukaryota > Metazoa > Chordata > Mammalia > Primates > Atelidae > Alouatta > Alouatta palliata. The sequence continues at coordinate 2,065 of PVKV010008289.1, forward strand.
CAAAAGGAACCTATTTCATTAAATTCTTTCAAAATGGGCCAGAAGAACTGTGATTCAGGAAAACTCCAGGGTACATGAAGACCGTGTTAGGTCCAAGCATGTAACCCATGGAGTCTGCAGTTTTTGACTCCTGTGTCTGACTCCATGCCCAATAAACCATTTTTATTACAACATGCATAACAGACTTGCCAGCCATCCCCACATTTACAGATGGCCATTAATTTTTTTTCCTAATGTAATGCATTCCACTCACAAAAAAAATCCTTACTCATCATAAATTAGGAGTGTGGAGAGGAGGCATTACAGTTATACACTGAGAAACAAATGCTCCTCATCGTTCCCTCATTTATTATTTCCTGCAGGATTTGAATACATCTCAAAGAATATCTTTGAAAAAGCTATTAGTTCCATTACAGGGCTTTAAAGTCTCTTCATGTGCTTTACTTATGCAATTCTAAAGGGGTGCTAGAAAAAAAGTGACCCATACAATGGGATTTCAAGGGACAGCAATATCCAATCCCTGATGTCACTGATGTTTTGGCATTGCACATGGAGTCCTCTGATTGTCAAGGGAAAAGGATATTAAGAATCTTCTTTTTATCCAGAATTTTTATATTCAAAATTATCATATTTTAGGAAATTTTTAAAAACTTCAAATGAGAAGAGCTTTTGTGTAGTAGAAACAATGAATACACAGAAGAGTGCTTTCCAAACTGATTCTGATATGAATAGATATTACTCAGAAAAAAAAGTACATTTATCGGTCAAATAATTTACGTGGCCTTGCGTCTTGTCTTTTTCTTTTCCTTTTCATTAGAGACTGTTGTAAAGCTAGTGTTCTTTTGTAAAAACACTTTTAGGAAATGCCAACTTAGGGATATGATATCTAAGTGAGAGAAGAGATCTGTGTGCTCCACTATGTAAGGGGGTGGGGAGAAAAATAAGATAGGAAAAGAGCTTCTAGCATAACCAACTGGATTTCATGACCAGTAAACATTGCTAGGAGAAATTAACAGGATGTTAAAGTTTCTGTTCATCCATTCGACCAGTCTTTATACAAATACATGTTTACCGAAAGCCTACTAGATACAAGAGATGCAAGAAAAAACAAGAGAAACACTGTAAATGGTAAGGAGAAAAAGAAAAATTCAGCAAGCAGTAAAAGTCAAAGATGCCATTGCTGTTATGGAGAAGAAAGAGAGAGCAGACCGAGTCCCTGGGAAGAAAGGCGACAGGGAGTTTCCCGGAGCAGGAATCTTGGATGTGGAGGTTCATTAGCTAAAAGGCCTTGTTAATTCCCCTGCATGTTTTAAGAACAAACAACATTTTGAAGTCGACGTGCCCAAGATTTCTTGCAAAGGGTAGAATGAATTCAGCTGCTTGTAATCTGCATCTAGCGCACCAGACGTATGCTTTCTACTGTATGCCCACAGACAGCTAAGGTACTATCTTCCTTAATTCTGTCAAAAACATCCATGAAGCATTCTTAATGCACAAGAGGGAAAGCAGAAGGAAATGGAAAAGGAATAGAGCCAACTGGACATGGCTCCCTCCTTCAAAGATAGTTTTGGTCTAATTAGAGATGTTTATGCATGTGATTTCAGGGAAGCATACGAATGGCGGTGGAAAGAAAGCAAGTGGCCCATCTACATACTAGAGAAGGAAGGGATATTTGGCTGAGAAATCACCGAGGCTGATAGAAAGATGGCAGCTTCTGAATCAGACCTCAGGGCCTTGACAGTGAAGGGGGAGCTTGTTAAGGAGTATGACTCACAGGATCACAAGGTGAGGTCCCACAACAGGCTGTCTGCAAACCGAGGAGCAAGGAAGCCAGTCCAAGTCCCAAAGCTGAAGAACTAAGAACTTGGAGCTGATGTTCGAGGGAAGGAAGCATCCAACACCAGAGAAAGATGGAGGCTGGGAGATGAAATCAGTCTAGTCCTTCCACCTTCTTCTGCCTGCCTTTATTCTAGCCTTGCTGGCAGCTGATTAGATGGTGCCCACCCAGACTGAGGGTGGGTCGCCTCTCCCAGCCCACTGACTCAAATGTGAATCTCCTTTGGCAACACTCTCACAGACACACCCAGGAACAACACTTTGCGTCCTTCAGTCCAATCAGGTTGACACTCAGTATTAAACATCACAGATCTGAAGCACTGAATACATGAAGAAGACAAAGAAAATCACAGTGAGACAGGTAGTTGGAGGTGGCTAGGCATAAGTGCGTGCAGGAGTAGGAGAGACATAATGTTGAAAGAGTCAACAGTGCTGGGGCAGAAGAGTCCACAGAAGAACATACCACTGCTTGACAGGCACCAGAGCCACTGGGATATTGTTAATAGGCCCAGGTTGAAGGCTTAGCCTCAACTCTTTCTTAATAATGCCAAAAAACATGGCTGAGGAAGGGCACCCCACTGGGTAAAGGACTGAAATAACATTACAGCAGGCAACTGGAATGCCTAATTGTAACCAAAGTGTATTTTAAGACATTTTTCACAGTGAATGCTTTGTCAGGGGGTGCTCAAAAGGGATTATATGAAATAGATGAAGCAGAAAATTACCCAAACTCTGAGTCAGTAGGAGAACAGCACAGATTTTAACAGATCTGGCTAAAGGAGCAATGCTAAGTGATAACAGATATGTTCTAAATATACTGAAAACTAAATTATTTCTATTAGAAAATACAGATTTTGTCATGTTTAGTCAATTTTTAAAAACAACCAGCAAGTATCTTGTAACATGTATGTCAGAAAGTGGCATTAGATGTTGAGGATACAGAGATGACGGAGACAAATCCTTCAATTAAGTAGCTCACAGTTGGAGAGGGGCATAAATAAGCTTGAAAAGACCAGTTAAAAATGACACAGTGAAGGGCTACGAAGCTGTAAAGAGGGAGAGTAACACACGCTCACCTGGAATTGGTCTCCTGGGCTTGCAAACCCTTGCACTCTGGGAGCTGTCTTTCCAACACCTTATGAAAATATGAATCGCATGTGATAAGCATATCTACAAAGAGTTTGCTACAAAGTTATGAGTTCTTCCAAACTTTTTCAAAAATTTCACTTATTCCAGGCACATTAGACACAAACTGTGTATGTGTTTTGATTTGAGATGCACTTTTCTTTCCCAATTCTCATAGAATCATGGGCAGAAAACTGGAGATAATGTGGAAGTCAGATTCTGACAAACCCAGGGTCGAATTCCACTGTAGAAGCTCTAATGACCACATGGCTGTGGACAAATTAAGTTTCCTCCCCTGAGCTTCAATCTCCTCACCTGCAAAAGAAGCCTAACACAGTTGATTCTTGCAGGATTAAGGCAGGGAAAAAGGGTTATAAAGTGTCCAGAGCTGAGCCTAGCACAGAAGACGTGCTCAATTCATTGTACCTATTGTCACTATGATAACGATTATTTTCTCCCAAGTGAACAATTCCTTAGGATATCTCTAATTGTCTCAAAACATGTTATGTAATTACCAAGGAAAAATATGCTTTTATATTTTAAAATAAATAATAAAATATGTATAATATATAATAAAATGTTAACATTAAAATTTTCTAAAATAAATAGTCTACATAGCACACAAGAACTAAACACAGACACACACATGCCCCCACAGAGGCACACACAGAGGCAGCCACTGACAATCATCTGGGGCTTTCTGACATAGATTCTTACACGAGTGACAGAGGAGAGCATTTCTGGGCTGGCATCAAAGGATGCTGTATACCGTCAGGGACTCACATGTGCACAAAGGAACACTAGAGTCCCATCACAATCTGGCTGTGGGAGCTTACTTGAAGCAGGTCACACTGTGTCATTACCCACTGGCGCCTTAGCAGATGCTGATGTTCTGAAAAAGAGGGGCCTTAACATCTAGTGCCTGGTGTACTCATAGTTAACTTCTAAAGTGACAACTGGACAGCGATGTGACTCAGAGAAACTGGATATTTCTTCTCAACAGTATCTGCAAACAGCTTTGAAGAAAGAGTACCTAGAAATACAAAGTCCTGAATTCTGTTTAACAAAGATAATTTAAAAAATGATAAAACCTGAGTATAGAAGGTGTTTATTCATACTATTCTAGGAAAAAGAAAATATGTCACAAACTCGGAGATAAAATCTGAATTCCTTTGCAACAGATGGAGAGGGTAAGAGCTGACATACACTGAGAACTCCAAACGCCAGATGTGTAGACTGGTCAGCTCTCTGACACAGAAACCACCACAGTCCAACTGAGTGAATAAAGACAACTAGGACTCAGGGAAGCAGTTCCCAAAAGTCACTCACATGGTGAGCAGCTGTCAAAGTTTTAACCTAGGATGCCTCAACTGCAGGGGTCATGTTCTTTCCATTGCTTAGATCACTTAAGCTGAGGAACAATGCTCTCTTTGAATTAGGTTGGGCTTATCTCTTTTAACCCCGGTCCCTGGAGTGTATTAGGTATTCCACTAATTTTTGTTAAAGAACTGGATGAATGGGTGCAGCGTTATTTGTTGAACTATCCATTTGCATTTGTGATCATCTATTTTCAACATTTGCCCCCACATTCTAAGCAGGGAGACACGCCTTTAATCTCTCTAGCTTTCTCCTTAGAAAACTCTGGAAGGGGAATTCCCCTGAATATTAATTTCTGTTTGTGCTCTCTGTTTTTCCCACTCCATTCCAAGTAGAGAGCTGGCCTTTGTGCTCCATTGCCTGAAATTAGGATGAAAAACAGGAAGAAAAATGAGAGCTCTTGCAGGCAGCAGGAGAGAAAGGCAAGGATTCTCAGATTTGGAAGGGGTGTACACACGGGATCCTGTGAGTCACTGGGCCCTGTGGCTGGCTTCGCCTTCAGAAGCCAGAGAAGTACTAGAGTTTCTATCCCAAGATAGAATGGACAGTGGTACTCTCAAGGTAGCTGCGTCTGGACATCCGGTTCTTCTCAAAAATATTTCTGAGCCCCAACCACAGCACAAGAGCCCAAAAGCTGAGCTGCTCCCAGAACCTAGGAGGCTTTGGAGCCTCAAGTGGTTAATGGTAAGCACAGCGGCCCACAGGTCAGAGGACCCTCCAACATTGCATGGTTTCTATGTAAGCTTCCTCTGTTCTTGTGCAATCCCAAGAAAGTAGAAGAACCCCAATAATCCCTAAGATTCAGTCCAGACGCACTGGGTGTCAGAGTTACAATGAACTTGAGGAAAGTAAATATAATAAATTGATTGCTCTGAATTTCAGAAACTTAATCTCACCATACTTAAATGTATTAAGGAGAATAAACTTGATATTTCACAAAGGAAGGTGAAAGAGGAGTGCCTTTGAGGACCAAATGTGTAATGAAAAGAGGAAAAATATGTAGCATTCGCTCAGAAGCATTGCTTGGACCTGAGTTCCACAGTGGTGAAAAGAACTTATGGTCAGCTCCCTCTTTCCTCCTGAAAAAGGGACTGGCCTCCAAAGAAAGGACAGCTGGAATAGGAAGGTCAGACCCAGACCTAGGGGCTCAAGGTCACAGTGAAGACTCAGGCGCCTTAAGTGGTACAAATATGCTGGTGCTTCCAAACTCAAAGGGTCATGGACTGTTGGACCAAGAGCATCTCAGTGGTACTTGGAGATGAGTTCTGCAGAAGCCTTCTGGAATCATGGGCATCGTGTGGTCCGTGAGACCTCTGCACTACTGGGAATGGAGCCCAGCCAAGCTCAGTTTCATGTGCCCATCAACTTCCTATCACAGAGACTTGGAGTATGATTTAATAATTTTTTAAAAAACATTGTAATAAGACATTTCTTGCACAACCTATGTGATAAATCAAGATTAATTCCTGCTGTAATCCAGTAAGATCTTAGATTTGCAGTGGAGGCCCATAACTGCAATAACTAATTCTTTATGCCATAGAAAATATTTATGGGGGTACTTTACAGTTCACAGAGGAAGTACCACCCGTTATAGGAAGAGGTGTTCTGAGGTTTCACAGGGGAAGTTTACAATGTATGACCGATGCTCTAAAACAGACTTGGACCACAGTGTAAGATTAAAAACAAAAAACAAAACTAGCAATTCAAGATATATTTATATTTTTAAGTTCTGCAATAAACTGTCCCAGATGTGTCACAGTGATTCTAAAATTTGAATAATAGAAAGATCCCTTTTAAAGGAAAGAAATTCCGTCAGACTCTGCAGAATGCATTCATGGACCCCTGGAGTTCACAGTCACATGAAACCAGTCCGATTATAGAAACATATCTCCTCACTAAGAATTGTGACAAGTAGGACCTCCTATCTTCCTAACTGACAAAACTTTTGTTAAGATTAGTATTAAAGTGTGTGTATGTGTGCGTGTGTGTGTGTGTGTGTGTGTGTGTGTGTGTGTGTATTCCCAGGAAAGGCATCATCTCTTGAGTTTACATCTGCAGATTCCAGGGGGTCTGTGCTCCTTAATTTGAGAGTCCTGTTCTCAAGTGTGGGTGGTCATTCACAGAACTCACAGAATTTAGACAGAGGAGCTTTCTAGAGCCAGAAACTCTGAGTTAGAGTGATAACCCTGGTGGCTACTGAGGGGGCCACAGGTTCTATGACCTGGCCTAGCTAGTCTTCCTTCATCACTCATTTCTGGTAATCCTGACAAGATACTTGCTAAGAAGGAAGAGGAGAGGGAGAGAGGACATGGTGAAGGTAGACTCGCCTGTCATTACCAACAAATCAGCAATACATCAGATCATGGAAGGGGACAGATCACTTAATTATTGAACTACAAAGAGAACCCAGAGTCACATGGGTTGGATACAAATCTTCATGGAGAAATGATTTTATTTCTGGAGTTTCAGTCTCTTCCTTTGTAAGGTGAGCAGGTGGTGAGGTGTCTGTGAAGTTTCATTTCCAGGGTCTTTCTACAAGTAATACTTCTTCCTTGTTCCATGATTTAAAAAGTAATTTTACATTTATTCTTATTTAATCTTCATAACAACTAAAGAGTATAGTCTCCATTTGATTGATGAGGAAAGCAATGTTCGGAGAATGTAGACTCAGGAGCTACTAAGGGATAGATTGGTGCCATATTACCAGTCTCTAGGATCTGGAATCCCACCCTTTTCTCTGACAGAGCAGGGTTTTGGGGTCTTAGGCTTCACAGGAGCTATGCCTTTGGAAAAAAGGACTGGAAAGAAAGTATGACACAAAAGGTGTGAGGGAAGATTTCCCTGTGGCTCCTCAGATGTATTGATTCCTCCTTGCAAATCTACCCGGTTTCCCGATCTCTGTAGTTATTTCTGATCTGGGCCTCTCAACGGTTTAAACCAAAGAGATTATTCAAAACACAGTGGAAAATTCAGGAGCTTTCTCATGCCTCTGCCTCTGTTCTATTCATTCAGTACTTTCACTTGTCCTTCTCATTCTAATCTCCACTATTGTACCCTAGATCTCCCAGGTTGCCAGCCTTGACCTAGCCAGGCTGCAGAAATGTGAGCCTATGCTGGAGAATGGGGATCCTGTTTCAGTGACAGCCAGCTCATTTCTCAACTGTGAGATTTCATTAGGACAGGGACCAAGCTGACTGCAAGTGACGCTGTTTGCATGCAACCACCTCTCAGTATCCCACAGTAGGCGATTATATAAACCTATAGAGGAGTAAGCCTCAGACCACATGAATACAGATTAGAAGAGCAAGGTCCAGCATAATCTGAGTTCCATCTAAACTGGCTTGCAAAACCCCATGAAGTCATCCTTACTGAGGATTCTTATTTTCAACAATGTTTTCTTATAGTGCATGAAAACCAGCCAGACATGCAATGCTAAACCAAACACTGTTTTCTATGGATTTACCTCCCACCAACCTTGGATTAAAAAAACAAAAGAAGAAAAAAGATTTGATGAACCCAGTATGGATGTATTTTACCCCAACTAAAGCCACAAAGAGGTGACAGAATCTGGTTTTCATTTAAGCTACGATTCTTCAAAATAACAACAATAATAATGCATCCAAGCACTGTCGGCATTATTTAGTAATTCTCTGAGAAGTTACTTCCCCTCCCCAAAATGCTGGCAAGAAATGTCTTCTCTGTTGAAGGAGCTGGAAACTCATTCAACTCTCTCTATGCTATTAAGTTGTTGCTTAATGAGGAGTGCAATGATGGAGCGTGCATCTCTGTCACGTCAGTACCCTGGAAACCACAGTCAAGAAACATCTCACAGAATGACTCCACCATGACAGAAACAACCGAGAGGGTGAGCAATTTCTCTGATGCCAGTGCCAAAACTCCATTGGCAGGAAGAGTGAAGTCAGCCTTACAATATGCACAATTACTGCTTCCTGACAAAACGGATCCCATTTCTTCTAAACTCTGTGCAAGGTGGTAAGGAGGAGAGATGGGAAAGGACTGGACACATTGGTCTCTTTTCCTCACCATATTGCTAGTTGATATTTATTTGTAAGAGAAAGAATATTGCTTCATACATTTCATTATGTCACCTATTCTGACATCCTGTAATTACAAAACATGATAACAGCCCTTTCTTTATACTGAAATTATCATGATCTGGGGGCCTCACCGGCCTAGTAAATAGGTTGAAATTTTCCAGGAAAATGCAAATTCAAAGAATCCCTATATCTCTACTAGAAAACAAATTTTAAAATGATTTTTTTTTTTAAATGAAACAAAATACCAAAAAATACCAAGTATTGACAAAGATGTAAAGTAACTGGAATTTTCATATATTGTTGGTAAGATTTCAAAATGATACAATGACTTTTGAAAACAGTTGAACAGTTTTTATAAAGTTTGACACATACTTTCTTTATAACCCAATAATCCCATATTTGGGTATTTATATAAGAAAAATAAAAACAAAGGAGGGGAAAATGGCAGACAGGAGGCAGAACTAACTTGCAGCTCCCTCTCCGATGGACAGAGCAGTGTGTGGAGACCCATATCATGTCTTTTGCTCCAAGAACTACCGACGGATCTTAACAGGAAAGCCAAGAAAATCCACAGATCCTTTGAAGGAGATGGATTGCTGGGCTGGAGGTTCTGTGGGACAACGAGGAACTGCAAATTAGCTTGCTTTGTCAGCTGGGAGGCTTGTAGCCTGGGGCAACTTCTCAGCCCTTTTGGTGGGCTGCCTGGAAATAAACTTGGTGCTATTGGGGGAGCACAGGGGGAGTAAAACCAACCTTTTGGGCTGTGGCTGCATGAAAGAAGGGTGAGTCCTGGGGCAACTGCTTTCCCCCACTTCCCTGGACCTGCATAACACAGCAGAAGCAGCCATAATCCCCCTGGAAACATAACTCTGTTGGCCTGGGACCCACGCTCCCTTCCCCCACAACAGCCGTAGTAAATCCCACCTAAAGAGAGACTGAGCTCAGACATGCCTAGCCCTGCCTCCACCTGATGGTCTTTCTCTATCATCCCTGGCAGCAGAAAACAAAGGACATAATATCTTGGGAGCTCACAGGCCCTGCTCACCACCTGATTCTCCCTATACTACTGCCAACTGATGAGCTCTTGAAAAGACCACCATGAATTTTTGAACAATCAACACAAAGCAAGTGCACTTAACAAAAATACAAGCAAGGACATTCACAGAGTCCACTTCATTCCCTGCTACCTTCACCAGACCAGGTACTAGTGTCCATGGCTTAGAGACGTGAAGATGGATCACATCACAGGACTGTTTGCAGGCACTCCTCAGTACCAGCCCAGAGCCCAGTAACTCCACTGAGTGGCTAGACCCGGAAGAGAAATGACAATCACTGCAGTTTGGCTCTAAGGAAGCCCCATCTCTGGAGCAAAGGGGAGAACACCACATCAAGAGAGCACCACGTCCAACAAAAGAATCTGAACCAGATCTTCCCTCTTACATAGTCTCCCCAAATGAGAAGAAACCAGAAAACTAATTTTGGTAATATGACAAAATAAGGTTCTTGAATACCTCTGAAAGATCACACTAGCTCACCAGCAATGAATCAAAACTAAGATGAAATATCTGAATTGCCAGAAAAAGAATTCACAAGGTCTACTATTAAGCCAAACAAGGAGGCAAAAGAGAGGTAAAGTCCAACTTAAAGAAATAAAAATAAAAGATACAGAATATGAATGGAAAATTCTCTAGTGAAATGGATAGCATAAATAGAAAACAAGCATAACTTCTTGAAATGAGGGACACATTTAGAGAACGGCAAAACACACTGGAAAGTCTCAGCAATATAATCAAACAAGTAGAATAAAAAACTTCAGAGTTCAAAGTCGAAGCTTTCTAATTAACCCAGTCTAACAAAGACAAAGAAAAAAGAATTGAAAAAAATGAACAAAGCCTCCAAAAAGTTTGGGATTATGTTAAATGATCAAACCTAAGAATAATTGGTGTTCCTGAGGAATAAGAGAAATCAAAAAGTTCGAAAACATATTTGAAGGAATAATCAAGGAAAACTTACCTAGCCTTGCTAGAGATCTAGACATCCAAATACATGAAGCTCTAAGACCTGTGAAATTCATCACAAAGAGACCATCACCTAGGCACACAGTTATCAGGTTATCTAAAGTAAAGATGAAGGAAAGAATCTTAAGAACTATGAGGCAAAAACATCAGGTAACCTATAAAGTAAAACATAGCATATTAACTGCAGATTTCTCAGCAGAAGCCCTACAAGTTAGTGGGGATTGGGGTCCTATCTTTAGCTTCCTTAAACAATTATCAGCCAAGAATTTTGTATCCAGTGAAACTAAACTTCATAAATGAAGGAAAGACAAAGTCTTTTCAGACAAATGTCAAGAGAATTCGCCAATACCAAGCCAGCACTACAAGAACTGCTAAAAGGAGCTTTAAATCTTGAAACAAATCCTTTATATATTACATATGTTATATATATGACATTTATATATATTATATATATTTATTATATATGTTATATATATTATATAATAAATACACACACACACACACACACACACACACACCATGGAATAGCCACAAAAAGGAATAAAATAAAGGCATTTACAACAACCTGGATGGAACTGGAGACCATTATTCTAAGTGCAGTAACTCAGGAATGGAAAACCAAATATCATCATATGTTCTCACTCATAGGTGGGAGCTAAGCTATGAGGACTCAAAGGCATAAGAATGATACAATGGAGTTTGGGGATTCAGGGGAAAGGGTAAGAGGTGGGTGATGGATAAAAAAACTACACATCGGGTACAATGTACACTGCTTGAGTAATGGGTGCACCAAAATTTCAGAAATCACCAATAAAGAACTTATTCATATAACCAGACACCACCTGTTTCTCAAAAACCTATTGAAATAAGTAAATACATAAAAATTAAAAGAAACCACGTTCACACAGGACTTGTATGTGAATCATCAACTTTTCTCATAATAGCAAAACATTAAAAACCATCCAAGCATTCATCAACAGTTGAATAAATATATTACTGTAGTTTTACACAATAAAACACCGCTCAGTAATAAAAATGAATGAGTTAGTAATGTCTGTAACAACATGAACAAATATTAAAAACATTATAATACGCAAAAGAAAAAAGATACAAAATGGTTCAAACAGTATAATTTCACTTACGTGAAATCCTGAGAAAATCAAAATTAATATGCTACCACAAAAAGCAGATCGATGATTGCCAGAATTAAGGGATGGAGCAGGAAAACTGGACTAAAATAAGCATCAGTTTCATTAAAAAGAGCTAACTTGAAAAGATATCTTTTCACTCCAGCTATTTAGAGGATCTAAAGTGATCTTGATGGACAGTGGAAGAAAACACAACATGGAATTTCTTGAATAAAAATTTACTGACTTAGACAAAAAATAAAATTGAGAATTCTCCTTAAAAAAAAAAAAAGAAGAGTGAAATAACTTTTGGGGATGATAAAATACGTCAATTGTGATGCTGATTGCATGAGTGTATATGTGTATTTGTCCAACATTGAATTGTCCATGTAAACTGGGTAAATCTGATTACAAATTATAGTTTTAAAACTTTTTAAAATGCATCTCTAGGCCAGGTGTGGTGACTTATACCTGTAATCCCAGCACTTTGGGAGGCAGAGGTGGGTGGATCACCTGATATTAAGAGTTTGAGACCATCCTTGCCAAGATGGTAAAACTCTGTCTCTACAATTAAAAAAAAAAAAAAAAAAAAAAGAAGAAGAAGAAGAAAATACAAAAATCAGCTAAGCATGGTGGCACATGCCTGTAATCCTAGCTACTTGGCAGGCTGAGGCAGGGGAATGACTTGAATCTGGGAGGTAGAGGTTGCAGCAAGCCAAGATCACGCCACTGCACCCTGCCTGGGCAACAGAGCAAGATTCTGTCTCGAGAAAAAATAAAAATAAAAAAACGAATCTCTGCTGTTCCTAAAGACTTCTGAGCACTCCTTGTATGTGCTTCAGCATACGTCCTCTAGTCCTTCCCCCTTACTCCATGATTTATTGTCAGGCGCAGGTATAATGAAAGTCAAACTAGAGAACAACTTAGAAATGCCACAGTATCTTAATGGCATTGGTGGAAGTTGGGGGCAGAAAAGAGAAATGACCATTTGGAGGGGCGAGGCCTCCTAGAAGAACCTTCTTGGACAATGCCGGGAGAATGGGACTTTGTTTTTGTAAGAATAAACTTCAACTCCTGTAAAAAAAAAAATAAATAAATAAAAAGTAAACCCTCCCAAAGCCTATGATGTCCCTTTTGTGTTAGATTCTTGGTTTCATCCTACGTCTATCCAGAGGAAGATGACTTCTTGCTCTCAGAAATGTCCTCTTGGATCTCTGTGGCTTAGTGTCCTGCCTAGTGACCTACCTGGCCAAAAGTAAGAGAAAATCCCTCCCCTCCAGCCCGTCTTCCCTCTCTCACCCTTATTCCTTCCTCTGCACAAGAACAGCTTCAAGTGTAACATCCATCCACTCTTGATAGGCCAGAATAAGACAGAACACTGATTCCTTTCAAGAGAAGAAGAACAAATGTGTCGTGTACTCTATAAACTGAATAAAACAATCTCAATAGTGTGTGTCCTAAAGCTTAAGTTGTTTAGTCTTAAATAAAACAGATTCTATGGAATGATACACCAAGCCGTGTTTCTCCAGCATAGTATAAAATAAAAGTAAATCATCCATACCCATCTTATAAACAAATGTTTGCTGAAGAACAACTCCACACAAAATGTTTTCTGAAAAATGTATGTGTATATGAACACACACATATGCACACACATAATATTTAAAAAATATCCAATAATATTTCTACACAGAAAAATCTAAATCTAGATTTCAGAAAAAAAAAAAGGAAACTAGAAAACTGACTCCTCTCACTGTAGTTAACTCCTCTGCTAAGATATCCAAATGTATGATTAACAGGACACAGGAAAAGAAGAAAATAGGTAAAAGGAGAAAGAGGTAGAGAAGAAGATATAAAAAGCCATTGATCTTGGCTTGAGAAAATGCATTTTACAAGTTAAAGCTGTGCCTTTTAATTGATCCTTTGGCATTAGTGTAACTACAAACTTTCTATCCTGAATGATCCAGGATAGAAAGACAAACAGATGTACAAACAGATAAACATTCACATGTATATACATATACACAAACAGACAATAGATACATAATACATCGATTTTTGAATTCTTGTAAAGAATTCTGACTTCACAAAAAATATCTCCATTGACCCTCAGAAGTCAATTCTGGTTTGAGGAACACTTGACAGGAAATCTTTTTTAAAGGCATAGAAAAAGAAGACCTGTGTCTCAATTCCACTACAATGAAACAAGCAGGCTACAGGCATCTTCAACCCCATGAGTAACATAAACGACATAGTCGGCTCTTCATGATGAAGCTAAAACAGTCAAGTGTAAAAGTTGGACATCGCCCAAAATTTTAGAAACAGCCGGAGATTTGCAGTCTCTCAGCTAGAACATCAGCTTTTTGTTTGTTTGCTTTTTTTTCCTGTGGCAAAGGAGAGAGACTAGTAAGAAAACTGACATCTGTTGCTCACCTCCTAAATGCCACACATTTCATACATATATTACATATATCACCAGATGCAACTTAATATAATTCTGTAATTTAGAACCAGCAAGAGTGGCAATTTGAAATCATTTTACACTATTACAGAAGATACAGATGGAGCTTAAAAATCTTCCATGAAGCTTCAAATCATTTAATTCTCATAGTTTCTATGCTTCCAGAAAGATTAACTATTTTATGTGTATGTTTTTTATTAACATCTGTCTTGTCCACTAGACTATTGTGTGCATTAGGGAACGTGTCACGTCTAGATTTTGCAAACCACTGTATCCCCAGTTCCTAGCATGTGGGTCTTCTTGCATTAAAGATTCAATTAAAATTTGTTAAATGAATGAATGAGTACATTGTGGTTCATTTTCTCCGTATCACTTATATCCATAGGACACGTTGATTTTCTCAGTTTGGGGAAGCAACCCTTAAACTCCTCTCTGTTGAAACAGACGACAGGATATTAACAACACCACCTGAAAACTGAAGTATGGATTTACGAACAGGAAGCTAAAAATAGTTTCCTCTGATAATAGCTTCATCTGACAAATGTTAGGCTCTATAAAGCCTCCTTCTTGTAGACATGGGGCAAAGCAATATGTTCACAGTTGTCAAGTAACACTCCTTGCTGAAATTTAAGCATGACAAAACCTGACAGTGAACCACAGCAGACTCTAAGTCCTGGTTGCATAACATCGCCTAGGAAAATGGGTGTTTTTCAGATTAACTTGAATGCTAAAGCTGAAGCTATGAACATAATTATAGCTGATGTTTTTGTTCGCCTGCATGACAGATAGCAATAATGTATTGTCTCATAAAGAAAATAATCTATTTTTTAGAAGAGAAGAAGAGAAATGGCTCACAGTATTAAAGGACAAAATGGGTACTATTTCTTCTTCTATTTGTGCTAACCTGCACTCTTTGGTGGTAAAGATGTAACTCAGATCTAAGTCCCCAGGAATATGTGGCTTGCTAATCTAGCGGAAATAACAAAGACAGATCACTACTAACCCATCTGACGGATTCAATAGTCTAGGAGCCCAACAATAATAACAATACAATTATAATAACAAACTTCAGTGAACATTCGTTGAGTGTCTTCTATCGCCAGGTGCTGTTCTAGATGATGGAGATGTACCAGTGAACAAAGCAGGTAAAGGTAAAAATGACTTTCATGAAGTCTGCCTAATAAAAACTGTCTCCCCAAATCACCCATGCATGTCACAGGTTTGCTTCGAGGCTATAGATGAACTATAGAGAAAAGGGGAAGAAAAAGGTTATCTACACTAATTTCCAAATCAGAGAGTAGGTATCGGAAGCCCCAATCTATTCCAGTCACTTTGCACCTCGAAGCCATTTAGTCATCTATGGGCATTTTCTAGCATTTTGTCATCTTTCTACACTTTAAACTGAATAGGGCAAGGAATGAAAAGAATGTGGTTTGCTGCTTATTATCTTGGAATCAAAAGCTGATGTTTAATGGAATGAGTTTAGTTTGTACATCGAATTGTTAATGCTCTTAGTTTCCCTATCAGTGGCACTTAGAATAATAGATCACATCCTCTCCTTGACAGACATTTTTCACTTGGCTCTCAGAACATCACTCTGTCTGTCTTCCATTCCTCAGATCATGCATTTTCAATCTCTTTGGATGTGTCCTGCTCCTATCCTTGAATTCTTTAATGGCAATGCCCCAAGCCTTGGTCCTAAGCTTTCTTCTACTCTCCTTTTTTTAACTGACTCCATTGGGAATCTTCAACCCTATGTCTTTAAATATCAATTGTAGAGCCTTTAAAGAATACTTGATATCAGATGTATTCCTCCACTAAACACAAAAAAATAGCTGAACAAGAAACATAAACCAACTGTTAGTGAGCATTGAGCAGCAGTCATGTTGGGCCCTGCTCTTGAGAGAAGAGATTAAATGAGGTGAACGCTGTATTCACTTCTCCTTTCTCTGTAGCATTTTCCAAATAGCTATGTGGGAAAACACAGCCTGACACAGTATAATACTTTGGTGGTAGAAACAGAGATAAAACCTTTGAAGTAGTAATGTATCAGAGATTTTGGAGGTAGGTTAAAAGAGAAAAGTAAGCCACAGAAAAGTATCCAGAAAAATTCTCCATAAAATGCATCTCTGGTCTTTAGACAACTTCTATAGAACAAGGTTCCCGGAGGCCTAGAAGACAGCAGCTTCTGGGAGGCTGAGTTCTGAACAGAGAGTGTAAGATCACACAGCTCTGGAGAGGTGCTAGGTTTGGGGCCCAGCCAAACCCCAATCTCGGCAACAACATAAGCACTGGATTGTGACCAATGACAACAGAAAACAAGGCAATGCCCCAACAGTAACGATTACATGCTAAGAATAGGAACTGGTCCTCGTACAAAGGGAGTCATCAACATAACCCTACTCCAAAAAAACCTAAAACAAAGGTCTCACAAGAGCAAAGTAATCTTCCACTAACTGAACCACCTATCTGACAAAAAAAATCAACATGTTTTAGAAGATAACGTAATTCAGAAACTACAATATGTCATGCATAATGTCTAACATATAATTGAAAATAATAGACATATGCAGAGACAGGAAAAATGATTGATAATTAGATGATAATATTATTAATAGAAGTGTACAGAGAAATGATCCAGGCCAGGCGCGGTGGCTCACGCCTGTAATCGTAGCATTTTGGGAGGCCGAGACAAGCAGATTGCCTGAGCTCAAAAGTTCAACACAGCCTGGGCAACATGGTGAAACCCGTCTCTACTAAAATACAAAAAAATCAGCCAGGTATGGTGGCAGGCACCTGTAATCCCAGCTACTCAGGAGGCTGAGGCACAAGAATTGCTTGAACCCAGGAGGTGGAGGTTGCAGTGAGCCAAGATGGTGCCACTGCACTCCAGCCTGGGCAACAAAGTGAAATTCTGTCTCAAAAAAAAAAAAAAGATCCAGTTATTGGAGCTGTCATGTAAGCAAATTAGCAAAACTAATATATTAAAAAGAACAGAAAAAAGATGGACAGAATAGATTAAATAATGGACTATTTAATAGAGAATATGAAACTAAAAAATTAAATGGACATCCTAGAACTGAAAAATGTAATTTCTGAAATTAAGATCTCAGAGCAATTTAACAATAGATTGGATTGGGAAGAATATAACATTTGTAAACTTAAAGGCAGGCCAGTAGAAAATGTTTGGCCTGAAACACCAGAGGGGAAAAAAACAGGCAATAGGAAAACATAACAAGTCATAAGAAATACATGAGACATGGCCAAAATAATTAACAAATTATGTTAATTTGTAATGTAATGTAATTTGTAACAAAATAATGTAATGAAAGTCGTAGAATAAAAAAGAGGAGAGAATGGGACAAAAGCAATATTTGAAAAGACATCAACACACAGCAGGAGATTGTATTGATACATAAAGATGGAGTATTCCTTACTGGATATGCTTAGGACCGGAAGTGTTTTGGATTTTCAATTTTTGTGAATTTTAGAATATTTACATATACATAATGAGGTATCTTGGGGATGGGACTCAATCCAAACACAAGACTTATTTATGTTTCATATATGCCTTATACACGTAGCCTGAAAGTAATTTTATACAATATTGTAAATAACTTTGTGCATCAAGGTCCATATGCACTGACCCACCTGAAAGCAAAGGTGTCACTATCTCAGCCACTCTTGTAGATAATCCAGGCGTGTTTGGCATCACCATCATTCCTGACTCTGAATTTGCATAATACCTATAATCAGTCATTTTATCACACTTATTCACACATAAGTGCGTAATAGTGAAAGGTATGACAATTAATACAGTGAAAAAGATCCTGTGTTCAGGATGACAGTGGCATCACCAGAACACCTGCATCAGCTGCTAAACAGCCGACTACAGTAGGCTTGCTGTCTCCACTTTTGATGTTGTGTTTTGATTAAAAGGTTACTGTATTTTATTTTTTTTTAGGTGAAAAGAAACATGAGAAGCAGTTGAGGGACCAGGAACTGGATCCTCCAGGAATGAAAAGACATTCTGAATAAATTGTGTTGTGCACTTGCATTTTGACTAAACTGTGAAATTTTCTACATGTTCAAAAAATTTTTTATTTTGAAGCATTTCATTTCAGATTTTGGATTTTTTGGATTAGGGATGCTTGATTTATACACACACACACACACACACACACACACACACAGGCACACACACATGCAGAAGGAGAGGGGGTAGAGAGAGAGACAAAACGAGAGACAGAGAGACCTAAGCATTGCCATCGCCATCAGATTGTCAGGGGAAGAGTAATATGAATTTGTGCTAATTGTGGCTAATTTTACAACAGAAACTATGAAAGTCCAAAGACATGGAACAACATTTTTAAAGCATGTATAGGGAGTTAGGGGCATGCAACCAGTAAAACAATTTCAAAAATGAAGACAAAATTAAAATATTCTCATTAAGACAAGGTAAATATTCCAGATCTTGACTTTACCAATATCAATATCCTGGTCATGAGTTTACATTCTAGTTTTGCAAAATGTGACCTTAATGGAAACTGGGGAAATAATATATAGGATTTCCCTGTCTTATTTCTTACAATTGCATGTGAGTCTATAATTACCTCCAAATAAAAGCTTGCATTAAAAAAAAAAAAGGTTTTAGAAAAACAAAAGATGAAATATTTGGTTCCAGAAAGCCTGAACAACAAGAAATATTAAAGGAAGTCTTCAAAATCAAGAAAAGTGAATCCATCCAGAAGCACAATAATGCAAGACAAAATGAACAACTCAAGAGAGAGTGAACATGTGGGTCAATGTAAATGATTGTTACTTAGGCCAGGCCCGGGGTTCACACCTGTAATCCCAGCACTTTGGGAGACCGAGGCAGGCAGATCATGAGGTCAAGAGACCAAGACCATCCAGGCCAGTATGGTGAAACCTTGTCTCTACTAAAAATACAAAAATTAGCTGGATATCATGGTGCACGCATGTATTCCCAGCTACTCGGGAGGCTGAGGCAGAAGAATCGCTTGAACCTGGGAGGCAGAGGTTGCAGTGAGCCGAGATCACACCACTGCATTCAAGCCTGGGTGACAGAGCAAGACACCATCTCAAAAAAAAAAAAAAAAAATATATATATATATATATATATATATATATGCACACACACACACAAATATATATATATATTTTATGAAATGTCTTCAAAGAAATCATGAAGTGTGACCCATATTGTCCCTTAAGAGGCAATGATTTTGGATGGATATTGAAATTACCTTTAGCTATGGAAGACCTAGGAGAAGAGAGGAAGCTTATAAGCCTAAAATATTCATGGGACACCAGCAATGTTCTAGGCGCTTTTATCTGCATGCTCTGACTCCATATTCGCTGCTTAATCTGACTTATTTATTTATTATGAATGCAAAGGGTGTGCCTGTGTATGTGTATGTGCCTGTGTTTGTGTGTGTGTGTCAAAGAAACAATTTATCATATTAGAAACACCAACCATCACTACAGACTTTATAATACAAGTATCCGTTGTTTTCAGACTTGTAAACCAAGCTTTACATTCTGATTTTAACATTATTTGATTATCTAAAGGACTTTATTCACTGCCTTTATGCTGACTTTGTGCTTCCATCAGTTTCAATTATTTTATGCCTGACACTTACTTACCTGACCTATCCTGCATGTCATGTTGTTTAAACAGAAAATTGAGCATCGTTTGAATTCGGTTACGAGGATTATACAGAAGAATATTGGAAATGAAAATGGTCCTATAAACTTGAAACTTAGATTCACCACAGGTATTAAAATCATAATAAATTTATCTTTGGCAGGCATTCTTCATTTATCACATTCATCTTCATAATTACCTGACAATATATCATGCCCATTTACATTTCAGGGCAAGACTCAGCTTGTTAAGTGACCTCCCCAAGCTGTACATCTTGTTATGATTACAGTTGTTATTCATTTTGCCCATTTTAAAATCTCTCGTTCTTCTCAAACTGCCAGGCTCATAACAAACCTTTGCTTAGAATAACATTTCTGGCTTCTTCCTGATTACTAATTCCTTTTCTTATAGCTCCCCATGTTGTCTCTGGAGCACGTGTGGGACTACGGGGCTGGCAGCCTCTGATAAGCTTCCCTGCTAAGTTCTCATCATGTGTCAGGTGCCATGTTTGTGTGACCCAGATCCTCATTTCCATTCTCTAATCTGTCTCTCATCTGCAATTCCAACAGATTGTAAATCCCAACTATTGTCTCACTGTGGGCATAGCTGGCCCCTTCATGGAGCTTAATGAATTATGGTAATTGCTAATACGTGACAGAGTAACTTTAAAAAGAGAATTAAATTTCAATATTCACCATATAATGCCAGCATTCTGAGTGTATCAAATACCTCTTAAATATAAGATGTGTTGTGTGTATCACTGAACATAGTATTTTAAAAATCTAACAGCTGGGGTGAGTATGTTTAACATCAGGGTTACAATGAAGAAGGCTATTACATCATGTCAGTGAATCTGAGCAGCTCAACAAGCAGTAGAACTATTGTGAATTTTTTTAATGAAAAAGACCTTGGGCATCATCTACTTTAGCACTTTTGTCTTAAAGGTGAGGAAATTATGCTCCAAACAGGGTCAGGGGACCATCAGCCAATGAGTAACAAAGTAAAATTACATTTTAAAAAAATGTATGCTTCATCTACCCTCTCCATGGTCATTTCATTAGCTACACAGCTCCCATGTTCATCTGAGATATAAAGAGGACACGATGGCCTTAACTTGCTTAAAAGCCTTTGATAATTACCTATTTTCCATGCGATAATATATAGACTCCCTAGCATAATTATTCATACCCTACAAAACCTCCCTCAGTCCACATTCTTATCACCAGCTGCTCTTCTCACTTCATGGAGTGCCCATTATGGAAGCCACAGCTGAGTTATAATTTTCTGAACCCTGGTACTCATTTCTTTCCTCTGGTTGATTAATCTTTACCTCCCATTTTTTGTTTTATTTTACCCATCCCCAAGCCCTATTTATTGCATACATATCTGCCTTTCTATGAAGATTGTTAATTGTTTGAAGCTCAGAATAAAATCTTAAAAAACGTCCTTAGCTCTTTCTAAAATTAGCATAACTCCTGGAAAATAGTAAACATGGAAAGAATAAAAGAGTAAAAAGGACTTTCACCTTGGGGAGGGAAACTATGACAAATGCAATCAGTGTTCTGTCAGTCTCCCACGTTTTCTCATTATCCTCACCCCAATTTCGATTCAAAGCGGGTCCCAGATAAGAGGGCACCACCTTTACCTATTTTCTCTTGGTGACTGAACAGGAAGGTATATGGACAGAATTTAATAAACTCTGATCTGCAAACTGAGCCAGGCAGCACCAAGACAAGGAAGCCAAATACTCCTGCCAGATCTGTGCCACCATCTGTCCACAACCCTGAGGAGTGGTCCCCAATGCCAGATTGTTTCCAAAGGTAATAACAGGTCCAAGAATTGCATTAGCTTAGAAATTACACAACATTTAGTTTGCTATAACCAGTAAGGGTTATAAATT
This sequence comes from Alouatta palliata, assembly GCA_004027835.1. Taxonomy (NCBI): domain Eukaryota; kingdom Metazoa; phylum Chordata; class Mammalia; order Primates; family Atelidae; genus Alouatta; species Alouatta palliata. Next base: position 23,635 of record PVKV010008289.1, read on the forward strand.
AAACTAAAATGCATTATACTTTATAATTTGCAATTTTTCATGATTTTCTTATTTAATCCTAACAACAAGTAGAAATCCTGAAATGCAGTAAATTTAACATGTTCTAAAAATCCTGGAGCTCATAAGCAAGAGGAATAATTTTAAAATCTGTTAAACAGTTTCACTTTTTGCATGATAATATAAGGAAGTCTGTGGACCTGCTCTCCAGTAAAACTGGTAAAACTTAATTATTTTTAAAAAACACAAAGACATACATAAAATTAACAAATATTTATTTATTTATTTTTTCAGACTGAGTCTCGCTTTATTGCCCAGACTGGAGTATGGTGGAATCTTTGCCTCCCAGGTTCAAGTGATTCTCCTGCCTCAACGTCCCGAGTAGCTGGGATTACAGGCATGCACCATCATACCTGGTTAATTTTTGTATTTTTAGTAGAGAGGGGTTTCACCATGTTGGCCAGGTTGGTCTTGAACTCCTGGCCTCATGTGATCTCTGTGCCTGTCTCGCGAAGTCCTGGGATTACAGGTGTGAGCCACCATGCATGGCTAAGAAATATTTATTAGAAAATAAAATCAGTAAGAACAGCAAATGTCTATGTAGAATAACATTAAGACTTTGTTCCCTCTCTTCACCTTCAGAGCTCACTGGAGTGAATACCCCAGATGGCTGTAGCCCAGAACACAGGGCTCCCTCTCACTTCAGTCAGAGGACTCTTCCCAAAAGGATAAGGACCAGCATTTCTTATCCTGCCTTCTCCTACCTATTGCTAAAGGTACCTACCAGACAAATGAAGCCAAGATTGTACTTCATCCTACACTGTAGAATAGAAGGTCAGTGTTTGGTATGGTGTTGCCTAGAATATTGGGACTCTGATGTCTCTTGTCCTGTTTATAAGAGAGAGGTCAAATGCTGGTAGAGGCAAGCTGAATCTGAGGTGACTGGTAGTAACTACACCAAGCACACAGTACCGAGTGGTTCACTTGACATTTTCCCTATCAACAACTCCAGAGCCATGGATTGGAGATGTTTCCTTGAGAGAGGAAGCACACATAAAACAACAGCTTCAAATCTCTTCACAAAAGTATTAAGGGAGGATGGAGAAGTTCAAGCCTACAGTTGTTCTCAAAACCAATGGGGCTTGTAATGAAAGGTAATTAAGACAAGACCAACAGATTCACTAGAGATTTAAGCTAAACTATATACTGGCTAATTTTACGGAAATAACAGGGGAAAGAGACAGCTCAAAAGAACCCTTCTGAGGACAAAATGAATCTCAAATTTTGTCTTTGGGAACTACCTTCTCAAAGGAGACCACATTTGATTGGATCATAGTATATGCCCCAGATGGCTAAAAACAAAATAACATTCAGCCAGCAATTAGTCGAGCTAAACAGCTTGCAGTGGTCAGGAAAAGAGCCATTAAAAGAAAATCTTGTCTACACTACTCTCATCACAGACTAACTGTGGGCATATCCAAGCCAGACCTCAATGAGAAGCAGCATCAGAGGATTCACAGGCCAAGAGAAAAACATACTTCATCAAAATAACACAGCCAGTTATAAACAAACAAACAAGCAAAAAAAAAAAAAAAAAAAAAAAAAAAAAAAACACAAAAAAAAAAAAAAAAAAAAAAAAAAAAAAAAAAAAAAAAAAAAAAAAAAAAAAAAAAAAAAAAAAAAAAAAAAAAAAAAAAAAAAAAAAAAAACTAATCCCCTAAAATTATTTAAATCATATAATATGCAAAGAAATAGAAAGGTATTACCTACATACCAAAAAACAATAAAATAGGGAGAAAAAAAGCCTATGAGTCTGACTAGATATCAGATTTAAAAGACAGACACTTTAAAGTAGTCATTACATACATGTTTAGCAGACTAAACAAACCATTTAAAAATTAATGGAAGGTGTCATGACAATGCTAAAGAACAGAGGATATCAGTAAACAGGTAGAATTTTTTTTTAAGTGGAAAAAGTAGAATTAAAAGTTTCAGTCACCGAAATATTTTTTAAAATTTACTAGAGGGTCTCAAGAGTAGATTTGAACTGGCAGAAGAAACTTAGCACACTTGAAATAAGATTAGCAGAGATTGTGCAATCCAAGTAACAGAAAAAGAAAAGCATATAGGAATATAAAAATCCTTAGAAAACTGTGGGGCATAATTAAATGGAACAATATACATATTATTTTATTACCAAAAGTAAAAAAGATGAAGGAGCAGAAAAAATATACCAAAAATATGGCTAAAAACTTTCCAAATGTATTGAAAACATTAGCCTACATGCACAGGAAACTCAATAAACTCCAAGTAGAATAAATATAAAGAGTTCCACAAAAAGACTAATTATAGTAAAAATGCTGAAAGCCAAAAACAAGAATAAAATTTCAAAGCTTCAAGGAAAAATATAGTCATTGATTATAAATAATTTCTCCCAAAGATGAACAACTGATTTCTCATCTGTAACAGTGAAAGGCAAAAGAAAGTGGAATAACATCATCAAAGTGGCAACAAAACAAGACAACCAAGAATCCTATATTCAGCAAAACTGGCTTTCAAAAATGGAGGTGCAATACAAACATTTCTAGATAACAAAAATAAAGAGGATTTGTTTTGGCAGACTTGCTTTAAAAGAAATATGAAAGGAAGACATTTATGCTGAAAACAAATGACCTCAGAAAATAATGCAAATCCACATGATTTTAAAAAAGAATACCTGTAAAGATAATTATGTAATTATATTACAAAAAAACATAAATACCGTTCTTTTGTTTTTTCTTTTAAATTATTTAAAAAGCAGTTGTATCAAACATATATACAGATACAGATAGATATAGATACATGTACACTCACACTGTTTGACTTATAACACATAGAAATGTAATATGTTTTTCAATGATAGCACAAACAAGATGAGTATAATGTCTGTAATAGCAACTTTGTAGTTTCCATCTTTTAAATCTGATATCTTGTCATTCTCAGAGGCTATTTTCTTTCTTATTTTCTAGTATGCGGGTCATACCTTTCTTATTATTTGCTTGTCAAATCAAAGTTGTATTGGGCTAAGGGGTTACTATAGATAATAACTGTAATTTACAGAAATAAATGAAAAGATCCAGATATTATAAATTAATATGTTTATGTAACAAAAGCTATAGATATCTACTTACTCTCATTTTTACTCTCACCTTATTTAAAAAATATTAAATTGTATAAAATAAAAATTATAATGTAATATTGGGTATGTAACAATGACAGCTATATTATGTAAGAGAATAATGTTGAAAAAGGAGTTGAAACTGAATAAAGTTATTTAAATGTAATATTTCTGTAACACACTGGAACTAAGATCTTTTAAATCTAAAGGGGTTTCTGATAAGTTAAGAGGCCTATGGCTAGAATAGGTGCAATCACTAAGAAAATAACTTCAAAACATGGTGAAAAGAATGGAATTAACGGAATTAAAATGTTATATTAGAAAACACTCACTTAATGCAAAAGAAAGAAATAAAGGAAGAATAGAAAAAATTTATGAGACATACAGAAAAGAAAAGTTGGCAGACATAAATCCAACTACATCAATATCAGAATTAAATATAAATGTATTAAACAATTTAAGTCAAAAGCAGAAATGTTAGATGGGATTTAAAAAAAACAAGATATACGTGTATATATATATACGCAGTAGATACAGTTCAAATTTAAAAATACAAAAAGATTAAAAGCAAAAATATAGAAATACATCTCAGGCAAACAGCAACCACAAGAGGACTGTAGCAGTTCTAATAATATCAGACAGAAACATATTTTCATTAAATGTTGCCAGAAATAAAGACAAACATTGTATAGTAATGAAAGAGTCAATACATGGAGAAGATAAAGAAATTATAAATATATATGCATCTAAAATAACTGTGAAAAAATACATAAAGCAAAAACTGATAGAAATGAGGGGATAAATAGACAATTCAACAATAATAGCTGGAGATTTTAATATCACACTTTCTAATATGTATAGATCCTCAAAGCAGAAGATCAACAAACAAAGGAAAAGCTTTCTCAACACTATAAACCAATCCAACCTAACAGACATCTATAAAATACTCTTCCCAAATCAGCAGAATACACATTCTTCTCAAATGCATATGGATATTATCCAGTTTAGACCATATGTTCAGCCATAAAACAAACTTCAACAAATAAAAAAGGACAGCAAAAATATGGAGCTTGTACTCTGACCACAATGGAATAAGTATAGAAATCAATATCAGAAAGAAATTTTATAAACTCACAAATATGTGAAAATCAAACAACAAACTTCTAAATAACTGATGTGTTAAAGAATAAATCATAAGGGAAACTAGAAAATATTTTCAGATGAATTGAAATAAAGACACACTATACCAAAACTTATGAGATGCAACTAAAACATTGATTAGAAGGAAACTTATATCTGTAGATGCCTACAATAAGAAAGAAAAATCTCAAATCAGTAATTTAAACTTCTACTTTAAAAAACTAGAAAAAGAAGACAAAATAAACCAAAGCAAGCAGTTGAAGGGAAATTACAAAGGTTAAAGTTTAAAACAATGAAATAGAGAATAGAGAAACATTAGAGAAAAATCAACAGACTAGTGGGATAGTGAGAATGAGGAGACGATGGACAAAGAGTATAAAATTTCAATTAGAAGAATTTGTTTTCAAGATCTAATGTACAGCATGGTGAATAACAGCTAAAAATAGAATATTGCACATTTCAAAATTGTTTTGAGAGTAAACTTCAAGTGTTCTCATCATTAAAATGCTAAGTGCTTGAGGTGATAGATATATTTAATAGCTTGATTTAATTCAACATTGTATTTATAAATCATAACATCACTTTGTACTCCATAATGATATACAACTACAAATTGTCAATTTATAGTTTCAAAATAAAACCTTAACCAAATCTATAAAACCAAGATAGTTTTTTTAAACATCAACAAAATTGGCAAACTTTTAGCTATATTTACCGAAAAAGAAAGAGAGATGACTAACACTACTAAAACCATAAGTGAAAGAGGTGATATTACAGAAATTTTTTTAAAAAAGTAATACTATTAGGCACTTGTATGCAAATAAATAAAATAATGTAGATCAAATGGATGAATTTCCATACACACACAAACTACAAAAACTGGCTGAAAAAGAAACAGACCATCTGGATAGACCTATCATAAGTAGACAGATTGAATTAGTAATTTCAGAACTACACACAAAGAAAAACCTAAACACAGATGGCTTCAGCACTTCACTCTACCAAACATTTAAAGAAAGACTAATACCAATTCTTCACAACTCTCCTAAAAAACAGAGAAGAAAACATTTCCCAACTCATTCTATGAGGTGAGCATTATACTGATACCAAAACCAGACAAAGATATCCCAAGGTAAGAAAGCCACAGACTACTATCTTATGGATGTAGATGCAAAGATGTTCTACAAATAGTAGCAAACCACATCCAAAAACATGTAAAAATAACTAAACACCATGACCAAGGGAAGCAAGATGGGTTAACACCTCAAAATCAATTAATATAATATAACATATCGATAAAAGACAATAACCACCTGATTATTTAAATTAACATAAAAAATTAACAACATTTAATATCCTTTTATGATAAAACAAACACAACAAAACCTAATAGAATAAACTGGACAAACTAGGCCTAGAAGGAAACTTTCTCAGTAAGATAAAACACATGTATAAACTCCAGAACCAACATTATACTTACTGCTGGAAAGCTGATCCTTTTTCCCTGAGAGCAGAAGTAAGGCAATGATACTCATTCTTGGCATTTATATAAAACATTGTACTTAATTTTTTGGCCAGGGTAATTAGACAAATAAAATAAATAAATATTGGAAAAAAAGAAGTCCCACTGCCTTTATTCACAGATGACATGACCATGTAAAAAATATTAGAACAACTAAACAAGTTCAGCAAGGTTGCAGGACACATTATCAACATATAAAACAAACTGTATTTCTATCCACCTGCAAGGAAAATTTTTAAAAAAATGAAATTAAGAAAACAATTGAATTTATAATAGAATCAAAAATACTAAAATACTTATGAATAAATTTAACAGTCATTGGAAAACTTAAAACTCTAAAACATGGATGAAGAAAAGGAGAAGTCTAAATAAATGAAAATATCTCATATTAATGGGCTGGAAGAACTAACATTGTTAGTATAGTACTCCACAAATATATCTATAGGTTTAACACATGCCCTGTCAGATTTCCGGATGACTTCTCTGTTGAAATTTATGAGAGGATACTAAACTCAGATAGTAATGCAAGAAAGCCAAAATAGTCACACACACACACACACACACACACACACACACACACACACACAGAGTCTTGAAAAAGAACAGGCAGGACTCACACTTTCTCATTTCAAAACTTACTACAAGGCAACAGTAATCAAGACAGTGTGGTACTGACATAAAGACAGACGTATATAACAGTAGAATAGGTTTGAAAGCCCAAAAATAATGACTTTTAGCAATTTTAGTCAATTTTAGCAATCGTTAGATAACATTATTTTCAACTTCTTTGCTTGACTTAGTCTGTTTAGTGTTGCTATCTAGGAATATCTGAGGCAGTGCCATTTATAAAGAAAAGAGGTTTATTTAGCTCACCATTCTGCAGGCTGGAAGATTGACGATTCTTTTTCTGTTGAGTGGTACCGGCATCCTTGTCAAAAAATGACTTTTTGACAAGGATGCCAGTACCACTCAACAGAAAAAGAATAGTCTCTGTAACAAATGTGCTAGGACAACTGCACATTTGTTTAAAAAGTTAACTCAAAATGCATCAATACATAAATGTAGGAGATAAAATTATAAAAGTCTTAGAAGGAAACATCAGAGAAAACCTCATGACCTTGGATTTGACAATATATTTTTAGATAGAACACCAAAAGCATGGGCAATTAAAAGAAAATGATAACTTGAACTTCATCAAAATTTGTGCTTCAAAGGACACATCAAAAAAGTGAAAATACAATCAACAGAATGAGAAAAACTATATGCAAATCATATATCTAATAAGGAAATAGCTTGTATATAGAATGTACAAAAACTTACCACTCAGAAATAACAGGACAACCCAATTTAAAAGTACACAAATGATCTCAATAGATGTTTCCCCAAGTAAGCTATACAAATGGCCGATACACACATGAAAATATGCCCAACATCATTAGCAATCAGGGAAACACAAATCAAGTCTACAATGAGATATAATTGTATGCTCACTAGAACAGTGGAATCTAAAAATCAAATTATAACATGTGATAATGAGGTTATAGAGAGATCACAACCCTCATATAGTGCTGGTAGGAAATGCAGTCACTTTGGAAAATAGTAAAATCATCTAGCAGTTCCTTCCTTGAACAGTTATATGTAAATTAACCATGACATACAGAAACTTCATTCCTAGTTATATACTCAAGAGGAAAGTAACATATGTCCACACAATTACTTGTAAGCGAATATTTATAACAGCCAAAATGTAGAAACAATCTTCATGTCTTCCAAACGACAACTGAATAAACAAAATGGGGTATATCCTTTTGAAGGATTATTACATTGCCCTTAAAAGAATGAAGAACTGATAGATGATCCAATATGAATGAACCTTGAAAACATTATGCTAAGTGAAAAAAGTCAGTCACAAAAGACCACATATTTTATGGTTATATTTATAAAAAATGTCTAAAATAGGCAAATCTATAGATACTGAAAGTAGATTAATGGTTGTTTAAGGCAATGGGGTGATGGTGTAAGAGCATCAGTGGATTATAGATAAAGTGTACAGGATTTCCTTTTTTTCTTTTTTTTTTACTCTAAGTTCTGGGATATATGTGCAGAACACGCAGGTTTCTTACATAGGTATACATGTGCCATGGTGGCTTGCTGCACCTGTCAACCTATCATCTAGGTTTTAGCTCTGCATGCATTAGGTATTTGTCCTAATGCTCTCCCACCCCTTGCTCCAACCCCCTGACAGGCCCCAGTGTGTGATGCTCCCCTCCCTGTGTCCATGTGTTCTCATTGTTCAACTGCCACATATGAGTGAGAACATGTGGTGTTTGGTTTTCTGTTTCTGTGCTAGTTTGCTGAGAATGATGGTTTCCAGCTTCATCCATGTCCCAGCAAAGGACATGAACTCATTCTCTTTTACAGCTGCATAGTATTCCATAGTGTATATGTGCCACATTTTCTTTATCCAGTCTACCATAGATGGGCATTTGGGTTAGTTACAAGTCTTTGCTATTGTAAATAGTGCTGAAATTTATGTTTTCATATATCTTTGAATATACTGCAAACCATGAGATTTTATACTTTAAATGAGTTAATTGTATAGTATATTAATTTTATATAAATTAAAATGTTGTAAAAAGTTGATAGAATGTCAAATTTTACCATTGACCTACAAATTAGCAAGTTAAACTGGCGTTTTTCCAAAAGCGTACTATGTGGCCAAAAGGTGGTCAACTCTCCAGAGATTTTGTCCTTCTTCAAAAACATAATGGCCATGTTAGTCGCTTAAAGTGTAGTGAGGAACAGCCATTTAGCAAATATGTATTGAGAAGTGACTTGTGTCCAGTATGATTCTGGATGGAATACTTTTATAGTTAGGATATTTGTCCCCTCTAAAACTCCTGTGGAAATTTCATTCCCAGTGTGGCCGTTTGGGAAGGTGGGGCCTAATGGGAGGTGACTGGGTCATGGGAGTGGACCTTTCATGAATAGATCAATATTCTCTCTTGAGTGGGAGTGGGTTCTCACTATTAGTTCTTACGAGGGTTGTTAAAAGGAGCCTGCCACTCCCCACTCTCTCTTGCTTCCCCTCTCACTGTGTGGTCTCAGCCCACACTGGCTCTCCCTTCACCTTGCTCTATGAGTGGAAGAACCTTGAGGCTTTCACCCAGTGCTCAATCTTCCTGCCCGCAGAATGGTGAGCTAAATAAACCTCCTTTTTTATAAATGGCACTGCCTCAGATATTCCTTGATAGCAACACTAAACAGACTAAGACAAGCAAAGAAGTTGAAAATAATGTTATCTAATGATTGCTAAAATTTTTCTCAATGCCCCTTGTACTTTAAAAGGTGTAAAATAAATTAGTAAATTACATTTTGTGATAACACACAGGAAAAAGAGAATATAACTGAAAATTGCTATGCATTTTAACAGTATTAATCATAATTTTCATCTAATCATGAAAGAACTTTCAGGAAGACCTGAGGCTGGATAAAGCAAGTAAATTGGATAAAAGCAAACGCTTGCTGTCTATATGCTGTAGTGAAGAATGTATCTAAAAATTCATGTGTGAATAAACTAATACTCAAAAACAGGTGGTAAATTTAAATAGCAGACTACTGTAAATCCAGAAATATCACTGGGTGGGTAGTGTGGAAAAAATGTTTTAGTGGTCTAAGTATACAAATTATTCTTACAGCAGGAATCACCGTGGGAATGTTTTAATAACAATATTTTAAATGTGCATGAGGGTATTTTTGAGCCTTTACAATTCTAGTATGATTTGTGGAAAAAAAGTTACAAGTTCCAGTGAGAACTGACTATTGGCTTTTTCATCAAAGAGGATCCTCCAGGATTTAATACATAGCAATTTTTGCTAACAGAATGAAATGTCAGGTTCTTTGTACACTGATCTGGAGCCTTCACTTTGTATTCATTAATGTTGGCCTCTCAAACAACTCTCCCAAGTCTCACCCACAGAAATGTAAGAGCTATCATTGTTATATTTTTTTAAAACATTAAGAAATAAGTATAAAAATTGAAAAACCATAAGATTTAAAGCTAAATTTGAATTCTGGGTAACCATGGATAAATTTCTTGTCCATAGAGCTTAATTTACAGATGTGCAAAATAAGGCCAATATCTGCTTGTACAGCACAGAGCTGTTACTATGAAAACGAAATCAAATGAAAAAGTTAGGTAAGAAAGTAATGCAATATATAACAAATCTGATCTCTCGGGAAACAATGCTTGCCTTGGTTTTTTTTTCTTTATTTGTTAATTCATTTTTTTTTTTTAAAGAAAAGAGTAGTGGTTCTGAAGTAATAGAGGGAAGCCAGGGTTAACGTTGGAATTTTCAAAATACGAATGAATTAAGTAAATAATGTTTGCATGTGAAATGCTTTCTTTGAAGCCAGAAAGTAATATTTCACCATTGTTCCTTTTATCTGTTCTTTACGGTATACAAATCACATTGAAGTTTGCATGCAAACTTCACCTACCGTAGTACAGGAAGCATGCAATTAATGTTCACTTGCTGTTTGGGGCTGCAACATAGAATGGAGGAAAAGATACAAAATGATCAGTTCAGTACATTTGGGCTGAGAAAGAAAGGAAAAGAAGAACTGACTCTATTAAGTGGATGCTGTAATAAACCAACTCTACATCTTCAGTTGCTCCACACAACAAATATACAAACATTTCTTTTTTACTCATACTAAGCCCAGTGTAGATTGGCAGGCAGGTCACCTTTGACACAGTGATTCATATACCCAGGTACCTTCGATTTTCCAAAACCACTTTTCTGTGAGGGTTCAGAGTCTTCAGGTAATAGACAAAGAAAAAGAGAGAGGAGGGTCATAGGATGGTTTTATGAACAAGAATAGAGGAACACATGTCTTCCACACATTGCTGTGGCCACACCTAAATACAAAAGAAACTACCAAAGTAGCCTGGCCTTTACACCACACAGAGGAGGCAGGGGCTTTTAATAGCTTTATAGCAGTCTGCCATGTTTGCTAAAATATAATTTCATAATGTAACCAAAAAGTCCAGGGAAAGTACTGGTTTTGCTGGCCACATAGCGGCTTGACTCAGGATAAAGATGGTCTCATAGCTGAGTTTCTATTCCCCTCTCATTGTATCTTTTTCTCAAAGTTCATTTGATGACAAGACAGTTGATAACAATTCTAGATTTGCATTCCCTTACCCCAAGACATATACACATGAGTTCAAATAAAGGCGCTGAGCCTAAGTGCCATTGGACTGAACTAAACTATATCCCTGCCCCTGAAATATTTTCTGTGGACACAGGAATAAGATGTGATGATTGGCCTTGGTCTGGTGCTCTCCACGAGACAATTCCAAAATATGTGAAGACTGAGAGTCATTCCCCAGAGAAAGTTCACAATATTGTCACTGATAACAGGATAAATGGAGGCCATAAAAGAAAAATAGATGTCCACTAGACTTAAACAGCCACTCTCTTTTGCCCTACTCTTTTTATTGACAGTGATGAGCATAAAAATAACGGAGAGAGGAATGGATGGCAGCGATTTACAGGAGTAGAGGCCAGGTCCATGGTTACTGGAGGTTGCTCAGGAACCAAGACAGTATCAGGACTCTTATCTTACTGAACCTTTGCAGAGCCTTTGGGTGCTGCATTGTTAAAATTATGTAGTTGCTCTCTGTGCATTTCCCTCTTATTCCTGCTACCAAATTCCTAACTCGGTCTCATGTTCTTACCTGTCAGAAGAGAGCATCTCCTTGGTCCAACAGTAAGCACAGTCCTCCATGAGTAGAGACAACCATCCCCTGGTCCATTCAGTTCACGCTGATGACCACACTGGGCTACTATCAGCTCCTTCCTGAGAAGATGGCCCAGAGGCAGTGACTCCAGGAAAAGGACTTGGAAGGATGTTTCCCTCCTGGGGCTTAGCTTGTCCAGCATCCCTCTTGTCTGGGAGTCATTCTACTGGGGAGAGTCTTTTCCATGTTTAGCAAAGTTAGCATGAATGCCTATCAAGTTTACAAGCATTGGCTTCCTGGGAAACAATGCTCACCTTGGCCAGGAGTGTTGTTTATTAAAGCAAAATTATTTGATGATAGTGGAGATTTGACTGAACAGGACTTTCTCAATCTGTAGAGTGTAAAGAAAGACTTTTTCAGCTATGAGAAAATAGATAGCTGGGCAGGATTTTATAATTGAAAAGATTCTTCCTGCCTCATGTAAAATCAATGCCTGAAGAAGTCAAAGGACACATTCTGCAAAGGGCAAACACTGATTAGTGCCAGGACGTGTTGGAACTCAGAACTCAGAGCTCTAACGCAGATGTTTTTTGCTTCCATGTCATAGGAAATTTGTCTGGTTGACCAATTGTTTGGGAGAAAATTCCTCTTTTAGCCATTGTCCTTTCCGTCTGGGTTTCAGAAATAGGGGGAGGGAGAAGGGAACATGATCTGAAGTGGAGAAAAGCAGCCCTTGTGTCTGCCTATCAGTAGCTCTCTCTTCCTACTCACCCAGAAATGTTCTCAATCCACTTGGGCATTCAGGAGGTTAAAGTCACATCCATTTATACCCACAGGACCCGGAGGCAATAAAGACTTAAATTTAGACAAGAAAACTAAAAACTAATGATTAGCAGAGGAAGGACACTTATGGTCAATTAAGAGAAACAAACAAAAAAAACCATCAAGAAACCAAAATGAAATGAAAATTTGAGGATTTTCATTTCATGGAATTATCTTGAGCAATATTGTTGTCCAAAGATTTTGGTATAATGAGGTGACTTTCTCACAACTACTTTTAATTTCTCTCTCTCTCACACACACACACACACACACACACTCACACACACACACACAAAGAGAGACACAGACAGAAAGAGAGAGTTTATTTTAAAGTCATAGTATTTCTTATTGTTTTCTGCTTTTTCACCATTTTCTGCTAAAGGTCACTATGCATTTACATTTAGAGATGGCTTCAGTTTCAATTTAGAATAACATGATATTTGATCCTTACATTATCCAAATTATTGGGCACAAAGTGTTTAAAAAGAAATGCCATAAATTGCATATTCAGGGAGAACATTTAGCAGCATTAAGTAGAAGGAACAAGGTTTCTTGCCAACCTGGAAATCTAATTTCGAATTAATTTCATAATCAGGAAGTAATTTTTCAAATCTGGACTTAAGACATGACATTTAGCCCGTGGGCTAGGCAAGAAGGGACCCCCACCAATTCACAAATGACGAAAAGAAGGGTATTTTTGGAAGTATACACAGTGGTGGCTGAGTTGTGCTAGCAGGTAAACAACCTTATCACAGGGTAATAAATAGGCAGAGGCTGGCATTTCGTAAGAAATTTTCAGCATATACAATATACAGATTATTGTATATAAATTTGAGGCTGCAACTTATTTGTACTTAATTATTTTAACAATAGTTACCTGATGAGGCCAAACTTGGGTTTATTTTTTTTAATTTTGAAGTTTAATAAACTTCCATTTAGTTTCTTCCAACTATTTTTTCCATTTATAGCAGCAGAAACAAAACATATTCTTCATGAAGCAGAACTTTTCTGGAGTGGGAACAACCATTTTTGTGTGCCTCCCGTGAAGGCAAACACATGATTTTCCTCTTCCTCACCAAATTCTGAGATTCTGACTCCATGGGAAGTCAGAATAGTTCCACGTCTCTACCAATAGCCTCTTTATAAAAATGTCAGAGAGTTCCTGAGGATGATATTTAAAAATTGCAAAGGGGGCAGAGAACTCTGAAAGGAAGAGGCTTGAGATCCTAACCCTTTCCTCTAAAGTTAGGAATTATTAGAATATTTCTGATGGACTGAAGGAGTTTCAAAGAAATTCAACAGTCAATAAAGCACACCAGGGGCAAGTTTACCCTAAAGAAGGCAGCCTCCACTGGCACCCTAAGGTGACCACTCAGGGTTGGGGACAGCTGGTTCTGGACATAGCTTCTGGCCAATCACAGAGCCTACATCTGCTCCTTATTCATATTCCACTGCCCAGTGGTCCTGATGTGGGGACATGACTTGGGGATAGTGGATGTCTGAAGGTAAACTCGAAGAGCTGCGCAATGAGAGTCATAACAATTCTTGTAGGAGGAGCTTTCTCCTTCCCAATAAAATATCACCAAATCAATGGGTATGGGACTCCATAACCGACCCTCTCATAAGCAGGAATCTTCAGGCTCCCACCCACCTGCTGTCAAGGTGGTGTCTCCCTCAGCATCTGTCCTCCTTCTGGCAAGGACTGCTCAAGCATTCAGCTTGTCTGAGTTTGGCAGCAACAAGATGGAGACCATTTAATATGGTTGGGCTGTGTTTCCACCCAAATCTCATCTTGAATTGTAGTTCCCATAATCTCCACGTGTGGTGGGAGGGACCAAGTAGAAGGTAATTTAATCACGGGGGAAGTTTTCCTCATGCTATTCTTATTATGCTGAGTAAGTTCTCAGGTGATCTGATGGTTCTATAAGGGGCTTTCCCCTTCATTCATCTCTCAGTCTTCTCCTTCCTGCTGCCATGTGAAAAAGGATTTGTTTGCTTTCCCTTCCATCATGATTGTAAGTTTCCTGAGGCCTCCCCAGCCCTGCAGAACTGTGAGTCAATTAAATCTATTTTATTTCTAAATTATCCAGTCTCCGGCAGTTCTTCATAACAGCATGAGAATGGACTAATACATCATTCCTGAGCAGGAGGTCAGAGCTCAGTGTCCACTATTGTTTTGGTTTTTATTTTTCTTTTGGAGGCGCTAGTACCCAGACCTGAACTTCAAGATTGAATTATAACTTGTCTTTACATAGAAAGGAGAAAACCCAGGGAAAAGTAGAAAAGCAAAGCTCCCCATTTGCCAATTACAAAATAAGTCATTTATCCTGGAGTTTAAGAGAAAAGCTACCCCATTCCGTATCCTAAACCAATGAATTGGAGTATACGACAGCTACATGAAGTTTGTAATTCTGTAAAGTGAGGTCAGCCATTCATATGTAATCTTTTTATTACATTCCTAAATTTCGAATTTAAGGAGTCCACTCTTCCCACAATTAGAGACAGAGATTTGGACTGTATAATCCTGCATTATTACTTTAATTCAGATTATGAGCCTTGGCCAAAACCATCTGAGATGTGATGGTTGTGAATTCACAGACATATTTCATCCCTAAGACACCTCATGCTATACTCACATTAGAATCACTCCGCAGAAACAGTGCTAAGCCTGGAATGCAGTGTTAGCAACACACAAAAAAGGAAGAATAAAGTAGTGACATAAAAGTTGTGATTATTAAACAGAGGACTAAATGAAAATTTTTCTGAAGTTTGCATTTTAAACATAAGCAGATCTTCCATATTCCCCTCTGAGAGTCTTTCAGCATGTTAACACGTTCTCTTGAAGCTTTAAATTTATTCTTTGAAAAATTACCCCAAAGAATAGCACATTGAATCTCAGAAGAATACTGTAAATGCTTTCTCCATGGGCATGAGACTTTGTTCTTAAGGGGCTAAGGTAAAGGAGAGCAAAGGTAAGTTTGTATGAAGCCCCCAAAGAACATTGTTGAATTTAATTATTCATTTAGTTTTTATAGAGTTTATATTCATTTTTGAGATCTGTTTAGGAAATAATACTTTCTAAATGTGATAAGCCTGAGGTTTCAAAAAATGGCATTATATTTTTTATCTTTTTTTGTTATGTTAAATTTTATACATCTTTTCACAAATGACTTTTAGATGATTTGCCACACTGAACTGAAAGACTCATGTCATATCTATAACAAGAAGAATATTCAATGAACCCTCTTCCTACTTATTCCAAATTTTAAATTAACAGGCTCTCTTGACAGTTTGAAGGTTAACTCAAACAAATGTGCCTACACAGAGTGTTTACCATGTACCAGGGACTTTGAGGGCAGAAAACTGACTAAGACTTCTTTCCTGCTATCAACCTGCTCATAAATGTGAATAAACCCAAAGTACATAAAAACAAGCTCTGATGAAATATATGAAATGTAGGTAACGCTTATTGGAAATACGAGCAGAGAGAAATTCCCTTGGGTGGGAGTGAGAATACGATCAAGGAATAATTAAGAAAAACAAGAGTCAGGCCTTAATAAAATTATCCTCTAAGCCAGGTTAAGGATGAGATTGGATATATGTTATTCAGAAGTGGATATGTTCTAGGGAAGAATGGGATGTGAAAGCCAGAAACCTCTCAAGTTCAATGTATGCAATGGAAGTCTAAATCCAAAGAGCTAAGCTTGGATCCTTGATGCTCCAGGTGTGGACTGCAAGCCAGCAGCACCGGCATCAACCAGGAGCTTGTTAGAAACGCGGGTGCACCCAGACCTACTGAACTGGAATCTGCATTGTAACAAAATCCCCAGGTCACCCGGATGGGTAGAGAGTTGTAAAGAAGTCTGATGATGGCAGTTCTTTACCTTGGCTGCCTAGTTCCTTAAAGTGCCGGTTCCAGTTTCCCACCCAGAGCAATCGTATCAGACTTTAGAGGTGGAGCCCCATCCTGCTGTTACTTTCAAACAAATAGCTATTTTTGTCCTGTGATTTATATTTATGTTAGAGAGGAGAAGGCTTTTCCCCTACTTCACGTCAGGCAAGCCAGCAAAGACCTTCTTCCCCAAACCTGCAAATGGATTTCATTGTACCTCTTTAGTACCTGTGTGTGGAGACAAGCCCCACGTGCACTCGTAGAGGATGGACTTCTGGCTCTGACATTGTATGTATACGTGAGCCAGCGCCTTCCTTTCTTCTCATGTATAAGAACAGATTGTGGCTTTGCCTGTAATAAAATCGCTTCCTAGAAGCCTGTACCCAGCTATGACCAGTGCCTCTCACTGTGGAAGGTAATTCAGTTGGAGTCTGTCTCTTCAATTTCACCCAGGGATAAGAAATTTTTTTCATTTTTTTATACATGGAGTAATTAAGCTAATACATATAGTTCTATCTTTAATCCTAGGCCATTAGTGATTTTTAAATTTAATTTAGAGGGACAGAGAAGAACCAACTAAATATTTACACCCCAATTGTTTCTAATATCATAAATGTATATAGCTTTAAAAATAAAAATTTGCCATAATAGAATTTTATGAATTCCAGAGCCTTATAATATTCAAGGTCAGTTAATGTGCTCAAACCCATAAAAGAGAAAGTTCAATGTGTCAATCCAAGTTTTCCAGGTGCAGATGGGGTGGTAAGAGGCCAGTTTCAGTGGCACTGAATGTGGCCATCACCGAATCAGTGTGAGACATTAATCTCTATACTTTACTTCTAAACTCCCATTAAAAGACTGCTAATTTTGAGAAGAGGATTTGATTTTGTTTTGGAAAACTTCTCGTAGTATTGTCTGCTGAATGGCCCTAGCACTCCCCCTCTCCACTTGAGATTACAAGGAAGCCAAAAGATAAAAAAAAAATTGTCATCTCATTTTAAAATAGCATTACCGTATCATTTCTACTTACACTCATCCAATGAGCTACAATGTCCAGAATACATTTACATATATCACCATATTACAATAGCTTCTGTGTCATCATTGTTTTAATTTATAGATAGGGAAAGCAAAATAATTTAAATATTCACATATACATGTTGATTTGAAAATGACTTACCCTTGAATCACTGCTCTTAAATTATAAAAGATTCAAAGTTATCCTCAAGTTCTAAAAGTGACTTGGGAGTGCCTACTAAGCAGATGGTTATGCAGAATGGTCAGGCAGAGAACAACTAAAACATAACACAGCCTTCTTACTCAATAAGCAGAGAGTTCACTTGCTGCGAAAAAGAAAAAAACCATTAACTGCGAAACAGCAAAATGGAATGACATGTGTAATAGCACAGGGAATAATTCAAGTAATGAAAGTTTTAGGACATGAAATGATGGACAAAAGGAAAGAGAACCCTTCAATGGGAGATGGGGTCCAAATCTTAACTTCTTTGCTTTACCCTGTGATGAATCCTGGGTCTTACTGCACTGAAATGGACAAGAGGGACTTACCTAACATCACCAAAGACCTGTCCAGAGCTAAAATCAACCATCTGGGGTGAGCAGACACGTTCTATGTGAGGCATGGGCTGGTTACGGCAGATGAAAAGGATTTGGATACTAAAATAACCCAGAAGAGTCGAGAAGCATTTGGTAATTTGTAATGCAACAGAATCTTCAGTTCTGACATGTTCACTGCAGCACTTCTCTGAGTCATAACAGTCCTCTTCAGTTAACGTAGCTTGAAGTCAATTAACTACAGATCCTAATTCTGAGTGCTCTTGGTTCAAAATGCACTTGTGTGCTGCATAAATTCCCTCACCACCATTTACTGGTATCACAGTACTTATCACACGGTATTCCAGTTATCTCTGAGCACATCAGAATGCAGAACTAAACTACAAGCATAGGGGCTATTTTTATTTTTCTATTTTTGTTGTTGCTGTTTAATTAGTCTTCGCAATTGCCTCTGAATTTAGCCCAAGGCCTCATGTCTGATAGATGCTAAATAAATGACTGCAGAGTCTTACCCATTGCTAAACAGAATCAGGGAGAAACAAGGAGCACAGCAATGCTCATCCAGGAGCTCCCTTAAGACCCTTGCCAACTGGGCTGTCTCTCCCTCTCACTTTTTTTCCCCAACCTCAGGGGAGTGAGCAGTGGAGGAGGAATCCAAGGAATAGTCACACAGGGAGGATTGTGGGTTGTTCCTCTAGAACAGTGGTTGCAAAATGACAGACTGAAAGACAAGTCCAGCTTAGAGCAGTTTTGGGCTTGGCCACTCCCCAGCAGTGCTGTGCAGGTAACCACACGCCCCACCCATCCCTATTGTACTGCAAAAAAACAGATATAACATTTGTCTAATGGTTTGGATTGACAAACAAACAATTTAGTTATTTGGAGGCTTTTAAAACACGTTTAAGCAAACACAAAATCAGGTGGTTTCTCTGTGGCTCTTACCATGTCTAACTGCCAAGATAGGAAATTTGGTTACCAGATTGTAAGAAGTGATTCTGAGTCTTATAAAAAATATTTGGGGAAATAGTCATTGGTCCTCTTTCACATGTTCTTTGGTTTTCATGCCTTATTTTCTCTTGGATTAAAACAAAATTTTAAAATAAGCATTGGCAAAGATGGGAATATGTCTTCTCCACGTAAACACAATACAGACCCTCCATTCAGAGTCTTTCTTTTAAAATTAATCACTTATATTGTGACCTGGGCAACGTTTTTGAGCCTCTTTGAGTCTTAGTTTCTGCATCTGTCAAGTAGGCATAATGTCAAGATACCTCTATAGTTATCTTGAGAATTAAAGAACTAACGCTTAGAGTGCTTGCTGTTTCAACCCCTTGTGTAAGTGTTATAAAGGCATTAGCTCGTTTAAGTTACCAATAACTCTAGGGATTCGGTACTATCATTCTCACTCCATTTTATAGACGTGGAGACTCAGGTGCAGGGAACTTAGGAAAATTGCCCAGTTGTGCCTACTGCATGATTGAGTCAAGGATGAAATGGAGGCTGAGTCCAGACCCCACACTCAGCCTCTCTGTTCACTCTCCACGAGGAAACATGCCTTGTACCTACGAAACATTCACCAGTAATCAGTACTTTCTTCTCTCCAACTTCTCCCTGATATTGTCATCTGATAGTTCATCAGAAATTGGATGAAAGATTCTTCAATTCTAAAACAATGTAAAAATATCATACATGATGTTTCACAAAGGCAAGATATCCAAAAATATTACAGAATCATTTTTAATTTTTATTTCAAACGTTGGGCCCAGCTACAATTATTTCTGTACCTCTTTATTCGCGATCAGAATTTCACTAATCAATATCACCAATGCAGCAAAATCGGTGTTTTAGTTATATAGGTCAAGAGAATTTACTTACTTTTTAGCAGACTGCCTCATTTATTCCACATTTTTGAATCCTGAAATACTTCAATGATATAACTACAAATAACAGAAAATGTTGTCTTACATGCCCTAACTTATTTTTATGTTTATTATTTTTATATTTTTTAGAGACAAGATACTGCTCCATTGCCCATGCTGGAGTGCAGTGGTGCAATCATACTTGACCTCAGCCTTGAACTCCTAGCACAAGTGGTCCTCGTACCTCAGCCTCCTGAGTAGCTGGGACTACACTTTCACCATCCTCCACTTTTTTTTTTCTTGTAGAGACAGGGTCTTGCTATGTTGGCCAGGCTGCTCTCAAACTTCTGGCCTTAAACAATCCTCCTACCTCAGCCTCCCAAAGTGCTGGAATTACAGGCGTGAACCACCATGCCCAGTCCTTATTTTTAATATTAAAACTTTCCTGCAGAAAATGCAGTGATCTGAATTATAAACGATCCTTTCACAGACTGGAACATTACTGCTAATTGTTTTACCCATTCTTGAGAGAGGAAGGTAGTCATGTATGCTGAACAAGGCAACAACGCAGAATTGTACCAAAGCCTGCTGGGAAGTGCACAGCTATTCTCACCTCAAATAGACATGCAGCTTTCCAGACTTTTGTCATTTGCTTTGGGGGGGTTGAATCTTCACTCTTAAAATTTTGTCATAAGCTATCTACTCTTGCTTTGTTAATGTACTTGCTTCTTGCAGACACACATGCCCATCCAGGCCTTCTTGTGACAGCTAAACTGAGAAATCTAATAAACAGCTCAGAATTTGGTGTTGAATGTAACAGTAAATACATAAAGAGTATGGGGCCAAAGGGGTTCTTTTATAAGGCCCCATACTCTTGTGTAAGCTTTCTTGCATAGATTCAGATAACTCATATTCTCATATTCAGATAGCTCATATTCTCATTGAGTTGCATATGCTTTCATGCACTGATTCAGATAGCTCATGTTTTCACAAGGTAATTTGGCTTGCTTTAAGGTTCTTCCTAGTGTTCTAGACAGGTAAGACTGCCAGGTGAGTGACTACTAGATAAAAGAAGATTTACTGTATTGTCTTTGACTATCAATGTGCTCAAAAGGGGATAATCATTTTGCAGCAGCTCCATTTACTTGTCCATACAGGCTAAACGCTCTATTGTAATTATCCTTCAAAACATGTGCCTACATCTGACGACTGGTCTAGACAAGTGACATTGACGGGTGTAATTCTGTCAGTCACAAACATCTTTCTGAAAATGATGGAAGACTTGAACTGTGGACTCCAAAAGGACTCCTGAGCTTGCAGTGGTCTTGATCCTTTGACTGAAAGCTCTTAGTAGCAGTAAGCTCTTTGCTTGGAAAGAGGGCTGGCTCAGTGTCAGAGACAAGCTAGAAATGGCTGGGCCTTAACATGTGATTTCAGTGAATTACAATGAAAAGCCACCAGCGCGTGAGTGTCT
This sequence comes from Alouatta palliata, assembly GCA_004027835.1. Taxonomy (NCBI): domain Eukaryota; kingdom Metazoa; phylum Chordata; class Mammalia; order Primates; family Atelidae; genus Alouatta; species Alouatta palliata. The sequence continues at coordinate 44,816 of PVKV010008289.1, forward strand.
GTTGACATAACTGAGATGAGAAGATGACAAACACCGAACTGAGGAGCTTGTTGTCACCTTAAGAATGGATTCAATTAAAAATACCTTATCAAATTAAAAGGATTACAGAGGATCCGCTGTGTTCCCGGAAGCCTGCAAGGGAAATTAATCACAGGAATGAAGGAGACCTGGTTCCTGCATAAAGACACTCTTGGAACATGGCCACTGTGCCTCTTTAGGATATTTTAAAAATTAGACTGCGTTTTTACCGCCAAGTCATCGAAAATTAGTCTTAAGCAATTGATGCTTAAGCAAAGAATATTCCCCTTCTTAACATTTTCAGACAGTGGGTAAGAGTTTGCTTTATGAAACTGTTGTTAGGAAATCTGATTTATTTTTTCTTGATTGCTCTTAAAACTCCACCCTGTGCATGTTGCCTGGTTCCCTTCTCTGTCCTCCAAGGAGGAGGGTGGCCAGCAGAGCCAGGACATTTTTCCTGCCAATGACGCTTTAATGCTCAGGCTATTTGTCATCTGCTAGAATTTCGTCCTTCACTCTGCCCATTTTTCTTTCCAGCTCCTTAAAGAGGCATGACAAGAATCTTAAAAGAGGTCAAAGTTAGAACAGATTCTGAATTAGTGATACTGTTTCCAGTAGAGGGAAGTCCTTGAGAAGGTTGAGTCAAATAGCACATATACCTCATAATAACATTAATGCCTACAACCAAGGCCTGGAAATCCTACTAGGTGGGTTGTCATGGACACGTGTAATATATTGTTTAGTGGTCAAGATTTCAGAAAAAGACAAATTTGGTATCAGGTTAAAGAGTTCACATACTTGGAATACTTTATGAAAAGGCAGACAACTATAAAGATGTTTCTATAACCAAGAAAAACGTGAATCACGGAGAGTGGTCGATGTGTTTCTCGGTGTGAAATTAGGCTACTTGGCTAAGTGTGCTGGTGTGATGACGATCTGGGAATTTGATGCATAATTCATTTGTTCCTTTTTCCATTTATTCAGCATTCACTGAGCATCTAATGGGTCCCAAGCATATTCAATACTGAAGAATTACCAATAAGTGAGCCTTTTCTCCACTCTCAAAAAGCTTAGAAACAAAATGTTGAGATGAAGAGGGTATTTTTTCCACATAGTGCTTGGGCAGAAAAATTTTCAAGAGTTAAAATATCACCAAGGAAGCCACCAGTTCTGCTGAGTAAAGACCGATAGAAAGCTCTACATGGTGAGCTGCCAGGCAAGACCAAGTGTTCAGCAGCTTGCAAGGATTCTGCATATTTATCGGATGTGTGGACAAAAGTTGCAGAATGGCTGCTGGAAAAGTAGGTACTGACAGGATTGCTGTCAAGTTTACCAGACTGTAAAGGGCACAACTTGACTTATTGTGGTGGAGAACTGCAGGATGTTTCAAAGCACACGAAGGAAAGGTGCAGGTTTCAATTATAAAGGTCAGTCTGATGGCAAAGGAAAGCATGCATTGAGAAAGGGTAGAGTGTGGGCGGAGGAGGAAAATATGGTTGAAACATTTGCCAGTGGAGTGAAGAAGAAGGAGTCAGGGATTTCCAAATGAAAAGTGACGTGCTTAACAACTAAAGAGACGTGGGGAGAAGGGGAAAGAGGGACCTCTAGGAGATCTGGGGGTAAATTTGACTGTAAAAAAACAGTGTTAACTGATACAAGAATGGGGGAATAAAAGTGAAACAACTTACAGTATAGAGTGCTCACTAGTGTCAGACTTCACGCTAACCGTTTGCATGAGTTATTTTATCTAAACAGTAACCCTAAGGAAGAAGGCACTATTAAGATTTGCATTTTAAGATAAGAAAATAAAGGCTTAGAAAAGTTAAGCAATTCTCCCAAGTCATATAATTATTAAATGACAGAAAGAGCAATAAATAAATCCCTGCCTCATTCAGACCTGTGGTTGCATGAAGTTGTAAAGGCTGGGCTTTCTGGACTGATCATTCCTTTCTTCTGCCTCTTCTCAATAGAATTCAATTCCATTCTTGTCAACAGAATCCAGAGTTCTAAAGGAAAAGATCTAGATCCTATCCATTTCAAACATTCTCTGTTATTCACTAAGTGCCTTGTACATAGTAGATATGAAATGGAAGTTTGTGATTTGGGATATGACAAGCATTGGGCATAAAGTTGGTGACACTAGCGCTATAGAATGTCATGTCATTATGTATTGATATCTCTCTCTAAAATTTTTTATTCATTCATGATCATTCTGTCCTAGAGCAGAGCATTATGCAAACAGTGGCAGTAGTTATAAAGGAGCTTGAACATGCCACAAACACACCACAGGGCTAGAAGGAGACATGCGTGTTCTTACACCTCTGTCTCTCAGACCCAACTCCAGACTTAAACCCCAGATGCTAGGTCTGTGTCTGCAAGACCCCACTGCCATTGCAACTCTTCTCTGTGAGCTTCTGACAATGTGGGGCTAAGAGGAGGGCAGGGGAAGGAGCAGAGGTATGTCCTTTTCTTCCGGATTCATGCTCTCCTTCACTTCACCCCAAGAAGCCTTCTTCCCCAGGCAGCATGAGGGCTCATTTCAATTTTTGCTTTTCCAGCACCCCCAGAACCAGCCACAATGCACTGCTCCCTTCCAGCAGTTGGGGGCCCAGCTGCACGTGACATCTATCCCAGGCTTCTTCAACCACTACAGCCTGAAAGGTGCCAGCTGCTCCCTGCAGTGGTTAGTATGCTCTGTGCTGCCTCAATATCTCCTTCTGCCTTTGTTGTCCTTCAATACCTGTTCAGCCACTTCCTTCTATTACAGTTCTGTTAAAATAGCTGGCATCATTCCCATTTTCCTGAGTATATCATGACCGAGAGAGAGACCAGAGGTGTCTATTTCTCCCCTTATGGTTGATGGGAACTTTGCAGGCCTCTAGCAGAAAATTCTCAAAACCTGGAGACAACTCTCTGACCTGATGCAGTGGCCACCCTTGCACTTGGTAAGGTGAGCCTCAGGAGACCTGGCTGAGCCTATGCATCAACAAGGCTATAACTGTAAAGAAAGGAGGGCACTACTACTGGGGCCAGAAAGGGCTGCCTCTGTGGTTACTCCCTCCTGGGGCATTTAACTGACCTAGTGTGCTGAACAGCAGACAAGAATAAAAGAACAACTGAATTTGCTAACTTGCCCTTCTTCTTTCTTAAAATAGCAAACTTCCATGGTATTTTTTTTCCTTTCTTTCTTTGTTTTTCTTTCTTTTTTTTTTTTTTGAGAGAGAGTCTTGCTCTGTCACTCAGGCTGAAGTGTAGTGGCTGATCTCAGCTCACTGTAGGCCATCCTCCCACCTCAGCCTCCCCAGTAGCTGGGACTACAGTCATGCCACCATGCTCAGCTACTTTTTTAAGTTTTTTGCGGAGATGATCACCATGTTGTGCAGGCTGGTCTTAAACTCCTGGGCTCAAGTGATCTTCTTGCCTTGGCCTCCCAAAGTGTGTGGTATATTCTTTTATGCATTAGCTATTCAACTCCCTCTTAAGTGATCTAATAGAAATGGTGCCTTAAAATTATTTCTGAGTCAAGCATTCCTACTCTAGAGAGATTGTGTAAGCGTAGATTCTGTTACTGGTTTTCTTGAATATAATTATTTGCTATGATCTTCAGTATCTCCTGCTAAAGGACAGAAACCTCCCTGGTCCACAACGTCAGAGCACATCCTCACTGTGTTTAATGATTATCTGCTTTGTTTCAGCCAATCAGTAGTTTTTACTGTGTTTGGCACCAGCTGACAAATGGCAAGCCAGAAAAAGCTACTGTTTAGATGCCAGCAGAATCCCCCAAAGGGTTGTTAGCTTAAAAAAAAGAAAATTACCTTTGGTCCTGCTCCATATCGTTGGGCATTTGAGTCGCTCCATTAGAATCTCTAAAGGCACCGTCCTAAGGGTTATTAAAGAAGCGTGAATGGAGGAGAGAGAAATAGATGGAAATCACTCAGGTTTGGCTGTATTGGTGCACAAAGGTGGCTGAAGGGAATCACACGACTTGCATCACCGTTACTAGGTGAGTAAGTCAGTTTACAGCCCGGTTATTGCATACATGCTAAAGCACAATCTATCTGTCCTCTTACTATGCTTATGAACCAATTCAGAGAGATGAACTAATTTGCCCAATATTACACACCTAGTTGGAAACAGTGCTAGGCCTAGAATTCAGATCTGTGACATCCAAAATAAGAATGCCTTCCACTCACTTATAGTTCATCCATCACATTAAATTTATTTGCGTTTTGTTTTTGTATTAATTAGAACAAGAAACAGCAATTTTTTTTCTGCAAAGGAGCAGACAGAATATATTTTAGTCCCTGCAGCCATACTCTCTGTATTAATCCATTTTTCCATTGCTGTAAAGAAATACCTGAGGCCAGGCACAGTAGCACATGCCTATAATCTCAGCACTTTGGAAGGCAGAGGTGGGTGGATATGAGGTCAGGGGTTCAAGATCAGCCTTGCCAAGATGGTGAAACTCCATCTCTACTAAAAATACAAAAATTAGCCAAGCATGCTGGCAGGCACCTGCAATCTCAATTACTCCAGAGACTGAGTCAGGGAATTTCTTGAAACTGGAAAGTGGAGGTTGCAATAAGCCAAGATCACGCCCCTGTACTCCAGTCTGGGTGATAAAAGCAAGACTCCACCTCAAAAAAAAAAAAAAAAAAAAAAACCCAAAACTGAGACTCTGTATTTTTTAAAAAAGAAGTTTAATTGGCTCACAATTCTGCAGGAAGCATATTAGCATCTGCTTCTAGGGAAGCCTCAGGAAATTTACTATCGTGATGGAAGGTTAAGGGGAAGCAGGCAGGTCTTACACGGCCAGAGCAGGAGCAAGAGAGATGGGGGAGGAGCCACATGCTGTGAAACAATCAGATCTTGTGACACTTGTCACTCACTTACTATCATGAGCACAGCAGCAAGGGAATGGAGCTAAACCATTCATGAGAAACCACCCATTTGACCTCCCACCAGGTCCCACCTCTAGCACTGGGGATTACATTTCAACCTGAGATTGGAGTGGGGACACAGATCCAGATCATATCACTGTCTTTAGCTACTCAAATGCAACATGGTATTGTGAAAGCAGCCACACCTAAACAAATGAGTATGAGTGTGTTTCAGTGACATTTTATTTAGTTATAAGAACAGATCATGGGTCAGATTTGGCCCACAGTGTTATTTGCTGAGTCCTGAGTTAGGTCACAATAGCAAAGAGACCTCAATAGCTCACCTTAAGCAAGTCAAAGTTCATGTCCTCACACTTAAAGAATCTCAGTAGAGAGTTCAGAGCTGATAGAACAACTTGGTGGTGTCAGGATCCCAGAAAAAAATATTCTTTTTACAGGCAAGTCTTCAGGTGAGACCCTCAACTCATTTTCCCAGATATCTGCTGTAGCTCCATTTATCAGCTTTGAATTTCAGCCAGTAAGAATGAGAATACAAGGAAATGGGGGACAGACCAATTTTCTTTAACAGCCAATTCAGAAGTTGTTCACATTGCTTTTCTCCACACGTGGCTGGTCACTCATCAATCACAGAGCCATCTCTCGCTAAAAGAAAAGTTGCAGATGTGCAGATTTTGGACAGCCAAGAGCCCTTCTGTGTTCTGTGACCAGAGGAAGAAAGATAAAAAGATGAAATAGATAAGCAGTGATTGTTCCCTCAGGAGGTATTTAACGTCCTAAGGAATGTCTTAGAGAATGTATCAAATAAAGCTGCTTTTTTTTTTAGTCAGATAAAAACCAATTTGCTAGTATTGCCTTTAAAAACAGCTGCTTCAATACCGCTTCACCCTCTTTAAAAGAAAGTGCTGCTTTCCAGTAGAATTAGTGTAGACTGTAGAGTAAAATGAAACTGGTTTTGTTCCGCTATTCACTAAATGTTAGGGAACTCTCAGTTTTCTTATCTGTAAAATGGGCCTTAGAAGATCAGGATTAAAAGAGAAGAGCTCCTGGTTCACAGAACGACATCAGTTAATTAATAAATGTTAGTTCCCCTCCATCTTTATTATAAAACAGGGAATTAAGTGGCATGCCAATATATGACAAGCTAAACATGATCTAACTTCACATTGTGCCACGTTTTACACTCTATGCCTTCGTTTTTAATGGGCTAATATCATCAGTACATAAGCCAGCTCTATCACCCTCACAGGTATCAGTATAGAAAAAAGAGCTGCTTTGGACTTCTGGGAATGTGGGTTTATCTTCTGACTTTCTGACTCACCTGCCCGAGGAATTAAGAATTAGAATTCCGTATTTGGAATTCTTCAGGTCATTTTAAAGTTTGAGATTCCAATGCCTCACCAAGAAGCATTTTAATTCTATTTTTAATAAACTGAAAAGTGAGACTTTCTTCATTTCTTTTTTATAAGTCTCTGCACATATAATGACTGTTATCAACAACCCTTGAAATTTTTATTTGTAAAATGAATCAAGGGCATTTTCCTATCATGAATTCTTATTGTACATGCCTGAATTAGGTACACAAATTAAGAAGCTTCACTTGGTCAAAACTTTAGTGTCACATCACCAAGCATCAATCTTAGAGAAGCAGTTAAAGAAATTCATTCCAAACTCTCTTGATGGCCCTGCCTGGACAGAGATCCTGGGTGTCCACTCCAGCTAATCAACATTCCACTGAGGCAGCATTTTCATTTCTCCAGAACATGAATCTCTGAAAGAAAAAATCCATTGATATAACTCATACCCTGGCCCAACCTTTACCCTGCTTCTTGCAGCTGAGACAGCCAGTTATTGATTTTCAGGCTTCCTGCAGTCAGCAGCTAGAGCTAGTTTGTCAGGAAAGGTGAAAGAGGTAGGCAGGGCCTAGGATTTATTTTGGAATTGATGCCCTGTGAGCAAAATCTAAGTGGGAGTCAGACAGTTTCATGTGAGCAGAAAAGCATTCTGGAAGGAGGTGGCAGCATGAACGGAAATGAAAAGGCACAGGACTGATGGCATGTGCAGAGAGCTACAGCATGCTCTTGCAGGGCAGAATCCCAGGGAGGTGCCCAGAGAAGCAGGAGAGAAACGCAGTGTCAGGCAAGCACCCTACCACAGAACTTCATTTTGTAGGCAGTCAGAGCCATAGAGGGAAATGAATGTGGTCTGGTCCAGCTTTCAAATGTATCATTGAGCAGCTGTGTGATCTGAGTAGGCAGAGGCTGAGCTTAGGTCAGGAGGTCAGTGTGAAGTTGTTATGAGAGATGATGGCCATCTCAGTTGGGTCCCAGCAGTCCAGCAGTCACTGTGGAGAAGATAGGGCAGATTCTATCATTATTCCAGAGGTCACAGCAGTGGGACCTACCTGATTACACAGTGGTGAGGAACCAGAGAGGGAGGGGGCAGAGGAAGAGGGAAATGGGAATTCATCTGAGAGAGATGTCCCTGTAGAGCAGAATGGCACAAGGATGGGCTCTAGGGAAAGTCACAGGTGAAGGGATGAATCATCCCAGAAGAAAAGAAACTCTTTCTTCTCACAGGGAACAGAAAGCATTGCCAGGTGAGGGGAGTTTTCAGGTTAAACACAACAATCCCCTTGTCTGTCTAGCCTTTCTACACCCACCCTGTGGCTGATGTGTCCCAGTTTCTATAAAGCAAGCCTGCCCTTCGTGCTTTGCTCTCTTTCCACAAGCCCACTTTCCCTTTCACTTGTATATCTTGTTATGATGCAGCAGGAGGCCCTCACCGGAAACCAACCAGATGCAACTGCTCGATCTTGGACTTCCCAGCCTGTGGAGCCATGAGCCAAAATAAATGTATTTTCTTTATAAATTATTCAGTCTCAGGTACTCTGTAATAGCAACAGAAAAGAAACTGAGATAGATGCCCACTGAGAAAGCAGTCTATAATTTGAGCTAGTATCGTAAGTTCTATGTTCAGAATACAACTCCAAATTCATATGTTGAAACTTAATCCTCAAAATGATAATATTAGGAAGTCAAATGTGTAGGAGGTGATTAAGTCATGAAGGTGGAGCCCTCGATGGGAATCAGTAAGTTCATAAAAAGGTTGAAGGGAATTAGCATTGTTCTTTTTCAGCCTTTCCTCCAAGTAAGGATGCAGCATTTCTACTCTCTGGAGGGAACAGCAACAAAATGCCACTTTGAAAGCAGAGAGATCAGGTCCTTAGCAGACACTGAACCTGCCAGCACCTTGATATTGAACTACCTGGCCTCCAGAACTAGAAGAAAATAAATTTTTGTTTGTTATAAATTACTCATTTTTTTTAATGACTAACGACTTAAGACTAAGGACTTTTTCTTAAGACAAATGGACTAATACAATGAACATTTTTAAAATAATAAGGGCCATGAGAAAGCTTAGTCACCTCCTTGAGAGTGGACAACAGTAAAATACATTCTGAATCTTCCTCAAGTTTATGTCCCAGATATGTAGCCAATTTTGTCTTACCTTTTTCCCATATAAATACAGAAACAAACCCTGTTACCTAAAATATTCCAGCAAACCCCATTACCCACCAAAAATATTTCAACAAACCCCATTACCTAAAATATTCTGAGTTTGCCTAGGTCTTGCAACATTCCAGTCATGATCTTGGCTTTCTTAATTACAATTCCCATCGTCTCCCAGATGTGATACACTCACTAACTTTCCTAGAGTATAAAACACCTCAGCTGGTTTCTCACTTTCAAATTATTCTCCTGTGGAGTACTCGCATGTCTCTTCAATGTGACCTGGACACTTGATCCTCTGCCAAGAAACAGACTCTTACTCTAGGCTGCTCCTGCATCAGAAAATAGTATTCAAAGTAAGATTTAAACATCTGTAAGATACCAATTATTTTACCTCCAAATATCTGTAACACCCAGGGTCCCTCTGTTGGCTCAATAGGAAGTCATCTACCTGCTAAAATTTGGAGAAGCAAGATATCCACAGAATTATCATTCACATCTATCTCCTTTAACGTCTAGAATTTTTTTGGCAACTGGTTATTCTTAGTTAAGAACTTTGTGCAGTGGAAAGAACAATAGAATCAGAGTCAGGAGAACTTGGGTCTAGAGCTTAAATTCACCACATTGTTAACCATATGACCTTGGATACAGTACTTAACATTGTTGAACTTCAGGTTCCCCGGGTGTAAATTGGGAGCTTGACCCTTGCTTCCACAGACTACTTATGGGGTAGAGGGAATAGTAAAACCAGTGCTACGTGTCATTCTGTTACACATGGCAGGCTCTCACACCATCTCCAGAATCTTCCCTGAAGCTGATGGTGGTTACCTTAAGCACATACTGTCATACATGAATACAGTTTTCATAGGTAGATATATATGTTACAGAATTGTGGGAACATTATATTATAACTAACTATTTTTTAAACTTCACTGTCTGCTTTTGAAGGTGACAACATAATTTACATTAGTGGGAGTATGTCTCATTTATGAAAATACTTCCGTGGCCTTTAGGTTATGTAAAGATCTTAAGTAACCAAACCAAGTATACAAGGAACTTAAAGGAAACGAGAGAGAGAGAGAGAGAGAGAGAGAGAGAGAGAGAGAGAGAGAGAGAGAACACTGAACAATTCATTTACAGAGCAGGTTTTCCTTGGTTTGGGGAGGACATATCACAGCAGAGATTTTATTTTGGTCTTAAATAATTTTTTTCTTTCTTCCCCTGGTAGATGCAAAAATGGGGCATGAGGGACTAGGGAATGAGTAAAACCAGGAGAAGAGGGCTCTGTTCCAAGGAGGAAGAAATCCAAGCAATGGGATATAGGGTCAAAGCAGAAGTAGCCACTAGGGAACCCCCAGAGAAAGGGTGTGGTCAATAGTTAATAACGTTTTTTTGGTTTTGTTTTTAATGGTCAACAGATATTAAGTTTAGTGTGGGAGTTGTTTTTAATTCTTTTACTAAAGCGCTTTGTTAACCATTACAATGTGTCAGTTTTGTCATGCAGAACGTGGGGGTGACTTGTGTCCCTGCTTGAGATGGGGTAGTGAGAAAACACCTCTTTGCTTCATGCTGGACATCCTTGGGGACCCTGGAAAAGACCACGGCAATTAGAGACAAGCAGGAGGGAGGTATGAGTGAAGCCTGGAGCTTCTGTGCAGCAGGAAATCCAGCAAAATGAATCTGTAGAAGGTGAAGCCTGCGGACTCACAAAACCTCAGTAGTTCTCAGGACATCAGAGGAAGAGAGCCCAATAAAAGCAGGGAATTTCTGCAGCTGCGTACACAGCTCAGCTGTTCTACTGAATGTGAGTGTATCAGGGGACCCTGATGTCCAACAAACCAGAGGCACTTTTCAGATCCTCACAGGTGGAAGACCTGTTGCATAGACAAGGTAATATGATGCAGAAGATAGTGAAAAACAAAAGTTGGCTTTATCCCGCGTGTACTGAGTAAGCAGATTAAATTGAGGACTCAATTTCACCAATGTAAGCACTTGTGAGGTTGCTGTGAGAGGTAGAGATGGTATTTGTAAGGTGGTAGGACATATTTAGTAAATGGTCCTGTTGCCGGGTGTCTGAAGACATGCATGCCCTACACCAACTGCAGCTCAGGGAAATTCAAGGAGGCCAAAATGGAGAGTTTATTTTCAGATCCCCTATGTTTGAAACACAACCTTCTTCAGTACAGTGGCTACCACACCTACATTTAGTTGAGAGCCTTAGACTCCATAAGTATTCAATATTAAACAGCAAAGCTCTTTCCACACTACCTAGCAATATATTTCTGGGTTAATATGAGGTGATAGTTTCAACCTATAAATCCCATTAAGTTTGAATCCCAGTTACTTCAAGATAATGCATAAGAAACGAGGTTGTCATGGCAATTTAGATCTGAGACTCACACCCAATCCTAGACACTAGATCTGGGGCTCAGGAGACAGTACATTTTCTGTGCTTTATTTCTAATACTGGAATTCTCTTATTCTTCCAGCATCCAAAACCCTACTCATGGAGTCTCTGTGGGCAGAGATTGTCTTTTTAGATTGACCAAATAGTGCTCTGAGATGGTAATTAGAAATCCAATATAAAATGTTTTATATTTGGACATTTCGTATTGGAAAATTCTATGTATCTAAAATCTTTTAGAAATGACTGTTTTTTAATCTAATATATAGTTTGAGGTAAACATAGGGATAATTTTCAAGCACGTTTTCCTCAACAAATGTGTGATACCAAAACTCTGAGCTGTTCTAAATAAAACCCTTTCATTATCTAGTTCAAGGCTATATTTTCAACATTCACCAAATAAAACATACCTCTCACATTGAGAACTCTGTCACCAAATTTAACTCGGACACATTTTTGAGATTCCTCTTTCTGACATGATTACTTATATTATTGAAAGGTACACATATGTCCTAAACTATTTGAATTGTGACTTCTGTAAAAATAAGAAGACCACTTTATCATGAGACCTTCCAGAGAGGTTAGAGGTTCTAAATTGTTAACCCTGTTGGCCAAGAATGTGAGAGCACAAGAATTATATGCTTTTACATGCCATTCTAGCTATCTCCAGTACGCTTTTTTGACAGTTTTGCTTTTTTAATGCATTTATTGTTTTCAAAGAGCACAGGTCTTTAAATGCAGGGACAGAGCTCTCAGCTTTTAGATTGGCAGACCTCAGGGTTTGTCTACTGACATAGGGGCAGAGGCACCATAATTGCTGGTTGGACTTGACATTTTCTTGATCTTTCTGTTTTCAAGCACCACTTATCACTTTATCTAAGAAAATGCTTCTTCATGAGGAATATATTATTAATATTTCCAAGGGTAGAAAATGACCTTCAGTCCTATTGACATGTTCTCATAAATATCGTCTGCACTTAAAATGAAAATAGTTAGGCTCTGGGAGCATTTTTATAAAGACCAAGCTGAGAAAGAGAAACATTAAAAATGTGTTTGCATGATGACAAACACCATTTAGAAAGTATTCTTGAAAAGAACAATTAACAATATTCAAAATAACAATATTGGAAGGTACTGCTATTCTCCCTGTCATACAGATAAGAAGAGTGGAATTCAGGAGTGTTCTGAGGATTTCCAAATTCACAACGCCAATATATGATCAAGCCACAGTTAAACATTCTTTGGTTGTGTTCATTTATTTATTAAACAAAACTGATACATGACAGATAGTTCAGCCTCTTTGCTAAGGGACAAGATTCATTGTCCCACTCTTTAAGTTCATAATTTCTTAGGCAGACAAATGTGTTATCGAAGAAGTTGCCATACTATGCAATAAATGCTACAAAAGAAGACCTGTCGTGTTCTTGAAGAGGCTAGAGAAAGCTTCCAGGAGGACTTATTATCTCATCTGGGCTGGCAGGTTTGGGGGCTTTTGGTGTCTCTGTGTTATATTTACCTATGGTTTCTTCCTTCTGAAGACTTTTTAAATTTTTATCCAAACATAGTAAATACAGGATGGTTTTGTTTTTTTCTTAAACACAGCAGCTCTTCTGGAACCCAACAGACATTACCCAACTACTCTCTATAAATTAGTCTCTTACTTTTCAACAAATATATAAAACTTGATTTGTTCAAAGGGATGCAGATCCTTCCCACTGTCCCCTCCCTGTAGGCAGCAGGCCTTTGCTCGGGATGTCTGGGGAGCAGGGTACTCAGAGCTTCCTTCCAACTTGGGACCCGGTTTCCAGGCACCTCTGCCTGTGGAGAAACATCAGTCCTTTCAGAGTGAGCTTAATTTCTGGAGATGGACAAAGTCTGTTGGGCAAAGAAAGGTCAATGAAGGAAGTGACTAAACACAAAACTGCCATGTGTGGCCAAAAATGACATGGCTCTCCACAGCAGCGAGCTCGGTGTTCTCCCGGGTTTTTGGAAAATGCCTCTTTTGGAATTCTGCAAGGTAAACACCAACAGTGTTAGGTAGATTGCCGAAATGAGGACCTCACCTCTTTGAAGACCAATTGATTTCTAGAGGTTAAGAAAATGCCACCACCTCTTCACTTGGTCTGCACACTTGATACTATTAGCTACTTGGCTTTCCCACTAAAACCCAACATTTATAAATTTATTTACCAAAAATATCATCAACATACTCCCAGAGAGAGAAGAGAGGATAGAGAGACAAAGAAACAGACAGAGAAACAGAGATACAGAGGGAATCACTCCAAATACTCAGATTTCCTACCTGGACACATTTCAGTAGGGTATGTGTATATTTGCTCTTGTTCAATGCGGGAAGAAGAAGTCTAACCATTTTTTGTGTTTATTTATTTTTCCCTCTCTCTCTCCATTCAAGTTAGAGTAGTCTTCCCAAAATACAGGCAGGCACTGACATCTTGGAAACTCTACAGCTGTTTCATCTGCTTCCCAAGAAAGTACTAAGTCCTCAATGTGGCCACTGGGTCCTCACCATCAAGCCCACATCGACCAGCCTGCCACCCATTTTAAAGCCAAAAATTTACCACCCTTTAGTAAGTGTAATGTATTATTTCAGACCTTTGCCTACATTTTTGCTTAGAATGTCCTCTCATATATTTTCCCGCCTAAGACCTCTTGTGTCTTAATGCTCCAGGTCACCTGCCCCTGTTATCCTGTCCATTACTTTCCCGTTGTCTGATTTACTAGCTCAACATGTCTACAGCACAGTGTTCTTCTTGCTATTTAACATGTTTTCTCCGAGCAGCCTGATTCTCCCTACAGCATCAGAACACGGCTTATCTCTGAGCTCTAGCTCAAACAGTGCTTAGCAGTCATGAAAGTTAATTGAATTAAATTAAACAGGTAATGTATTGTTTGAACTCAGATTCAGAATTGTCTGTAGTTAGCACTTAATACAATTTTTGTTGTTGAAGAGCAAAATAAAGCATTGAAAAAGCCAACACATGTGAAAAACAACAGGAGTGAAAGAAATGAGCATCTCATTATTGAAAGGAAGTAACTGTTGGTGGCTGGATTTGTTTTCTTCTAAGTTTTGTGCATATTATTTTTCAATGTAGTAATAATTTCCCAAGTATTTTTCTCCTATTACACATGTTGTTTAATAAAGTCATTCTGGTCATGTTAGATTCTTTTTTAACATTAATATTTTTACTAAATAATATTTATGGCATTTCACCTCATCCTGAAAGCATATGAGACATTGAGCTACAAAAGCAGAAATTCCTGCAAACCCAATCTCTTTCCTCATTTGTCAACCTCTTGAGAGAACTAAATTTTAAATGCTTTTTAAGTCAGAGTTTGAAGTACATGTACTATAACGCACTATTTTTCCTAATGGTGTTATAAATTGGGCACTTATGTTGGGTTTCATCCTTCTAAACTGCAAGTATAAACTTTAGAAGCTGAGTTACCTGATGTTTCAGCCATGGTCACACATCAAGGATTCAACAATCCACTGACCAAAGTCCCAGTGAAAACTTGGATCTTCACTGAAGATTTCCTTTAGGAGTATAACAACAGGTTTATAGTGGACAATGCACAGCATGACTTCAAGAAAATAACGTATCTGGAATGTTCTCTGTTCACTCAAAATTTACACTCACAGAGCTACTAAAACCCCATTTTGTTTTCCAGTGCTGGTCTCTGGCTCACATTTTCCCTTCTTTACTTAATCCAGCTTGTCTCCTTATCTTCCTCTTCCAAAGAAGGGAACCCCTGACACTATTTTCTTGATAAGGGCAGCCAACCAAAATGCTAGTGAACCCTCCATTAAATACATAAATAACCCTTTCATTAATATCTTCGTGCCTGAAGTTTTTCTAAATTTTGGATTTTTCAATACAATAAATTCTCAGAAGTAAGCTTGCTTGGGCAAAAAGAATGAGTATCTTCAAAGCTTTAAATGGCTACTGTGATGGGCCAGATTGTGTCCTCTCCAAAGTTCATATGCTAAAGCCCTAACCCCTAGTACCTCAAAATGTGACTGTGTTTGATGATAAGGGCTTTAAACATACAATTAAAGTAAAACAAGGTCATGAGAGTGGGACCGTAATCCAATAAGGCCGGTGTCCTTATAAGAGGAAGTTAGGACACATATACACACAGAGATGATCACAGGAGAGCACAGACGGAATATAGACACCTGCCAGCCAAGGAGAGAGGCCTCAGAAGAAACCAGTGCTGCTAATGCCTTCATCTTTTACTTTTAACCTCCAGAATTAAAAAATGAAATTAATGTATTTTGTTTAAGCCACCAAGTCCATGGTATTTTCTTAGGGTAACTCAAGCTAACTAATACAGCCTCTTTTATGTTTTCAAAAGCTTTAGACCAATTTGTGCCTCCACCAGCAGAGTAGGGGAAAAAGACCTGTGCTATCCTCATTTCAAAGCAGGTGACCAGAGATGTAGTCACTGTCACCAGAGCAGGTGGGCAAGACACAGCACAGACACATGGGAGCTCAGAGGGGCAGAATAAGCTTCTTGCAGTGAGACTCTTTCAGGCACTGGGCAGAAGGCATTGCAGGTAACTAAACACAGCTGCAGAAGCCACTGAAAGAAAAGCTGAAGCCACACTCCACTGTGGACCTCACATCAAAGGCTAGCGCCCAGGAAATCCCCACTGGCAGTCCAAGCTGATTTTTGCCTAATGTAGCCTTTACCTGTCTTCCCTCAAATTGTTTACATAATTCATTGCTGCTGCTCACTTCCATTATTATGCTATCCACCGGGCTTCCGGAAACTCCTCTGGAGGTGACCTCCACAGGGTCACCCTGCAAAGTGGGGAGGAAAATGCACTTTAGCTGGGGTGACAGCTGCTGGGAGGAACAGGCTTCTGGAGGTGCCACATGGGCCTTCAAGGCCACCTTTTGTGTTATTTTTAATGGTTACATACTTAACTCTCCTTGAAATGCTGCCACGGGGCTGACCCAGCTGTAAGTCAGTTCCGGCTAATGAAATGGCTCGAGTCGGTAACTTTCCTCTTCTAAAGGCTTCCCAGTGTCTCCCTGCCCCTAGTCTTCTTCCCAAAGACTTCATCCTCCATAGAGTGTGTTCTGTACACACAGCCTTCGTCCTGGTGCTCCTGTTCCTGAATTCCATCATTAACAGCTTTGCAAAATTTGCCATCACTATTGCTGTTTGGCTCTGTGTCCCCTCCCAAATCTCATCTTGAATGGTAATACCCATGTGTCAAGGGAGGGACCCGGTGGGAGGTGACTGGATCACGGGGAGCAGTTTCCCCCATGCTGTTCTCCTAATAGTGGGGAAGTTCTCATGGGATCTCATGATTTAAAAGTGGCAGTTTCCTCTGTGTGTGTTCTCTCTCTCTCTCTCTCTCTTTCTCTCTCTCTCCTGCCAACTTGTGAAGAAGGTGCTTGCTTCTACTTTGCCTTTCGCCTTGATTGTACATTTCCTAAGGCCTCTCCACCCGTGCTGAACTGAGAGTCACTTAAACTCCTTTCCTTTATAAATTAGCCAGTCTCAGGTAGCTCTTTATCACAGTGTGAAAATGAACTAAACCAACTATAGTTTTTAAAATTTGGTATCATTATTGTTTTTAAAACTTAATATCATTTTTGTTAAAAATATTTTGATTGTATATACTCAATACATGCATACATATCTATTTATCAGTTAGACATTCATTGCTACTATATACACATATTTTTATTAAAGCACAACGAAAAAAAAACACCCTCAGAAATTAAAAGGAAAAGAAATTAAAAGGCTCAAATTCAAATCCTGTCACCACGAGGAAAAGACCACCACAAACAACTTTCCATTTACGTTTGATACCATGCCTTTCTGAGTGCTCTAGTGCAACTCAACCCAGCTCCTTGCCATTTCCCACGATACCAAGCTTCTTTTCTACCTCTTAATCTTTATAAATTTTGTCCCTATGCCTAGATAGTCTACCCACCCTTTTCACCTGAGAAACCTCCCACCACTTAAAATCCAGGCTATGAAAAATGAAAATCACATACACAGACAACAGGAAAATATGCTGTGCTATTCAAAAGCTCAAGCAAATAAAAACAATAAATCATTCTTTAAAAGTAATTGAAGCTATGCTTCAATTGCAAGATAAATGCACAAATTAAAGACTTAAGAATGACAAAGTAAAACGGTAAGAATTCCCCTGAGCATCGAAAATAGTTCAGCATAAATCTTAAGAGTTCATGCATCTGGTTATAAAAGCAAATACAATTGTCCCAAACTTATTATTGATAAAAATATATAGAAATAATAATTAATAGTATTAATCTGAGTTCAAAACACCAGACTGTATTAGTAGAACTTGTAAAAGGAAGTGAAAGGGAAGGGCTATGTTCTGAATGTGTTTGTTCACTGAAATTTTTGTGTCGAAAGGCTACCCCTCAAGGTAATGGTATTAGGAGGTAGGGGCTTTGGGAGGTAATGAGGTCATAAGGGTGGAATCCTCATGAATGCAATTAGTGCCCTTATTATAGAGGCCCCAGAGACTTATCTCATCTCTTCCCTCCTGTGAGCACATATCGAGAAGGAGCCATCTATGACCCAGGCAATTGTTCCTCACCAGACACCACATCTGCTGGCAGCTCGATAGGAGACTCCTACCTTTGAGAACTACTAGAAATTAGTTCCTGCTATTTACAAGCCACCTAGGCCGTGATATTTTGTTATAATAGCCTGAATGAACTCAGATACCCAACCCCTGTCTTATTGTTAGGAAACTCAAGATAAAATATAATTATAATTGTGAAATGCTAATAACAGGAATACAGTTTCAAAATTTGTCTGAGATACTTAAATACAACTACTAGTAGCACTTCAGATAGTATTTAAATCATCTCAATCACAGAATAAGATAACAGCAATCAAAACATAATCCATGAAGCAAATAATAAAATAGAAAAAAAAAACAAGGCATCAATATCAGCATAAAATAAGATGACATGAAAAACAACAAATAAATCTGTCATGTAATATTATGAAGTCTTTAAAATGTTTTTGCAAATTTTTATTGTATTTGGAAAATATTTATTGGAAATACTAAATGTTATAAGCATAATACCAGTGTTTTAAAAATAAAACCAGATACAAAGATACATGTACACAGACATACATAGATATGCAGATATAGGTATGTGTAGATATATATGTGTGTGCCTAGGTATACCATTTATCTATCTATCTACCTATCTATAAAATACTACTTATGTATGTGTATATGCAAACACGCATGCTTATCCAAAACATTATCATATTGATATAACTGAAATCTCATTAACAATGATTAGGCAAAGTTGATGTTGTTGCCTGTTAGCATGTCTGTTTCCTACAAAGGTTTCTGTAAGGACTTTCAACTTAATGGAGTCTTGTAAAGGTGTTGAAACAAAACAAACAAAAATTCTCATCAGTTGTCAGACATTACTGATGCAAAAATCAAAATCTCAAAATGAAGAGATTTTTGTGTGACACACTTTAAAAAGTAAAAACAAACCCTAGCTAAAAAATTAATAACTTACTCCTTGAACAAATAAGATCTTCAGTGTTTGTATTTTCCTCAGTTCTTCTAAACAAATATTGCCAAGTTTCCTTGTTTTCAAATGCATATGTAGTCTATTTTCCAATTCATATCGTCCATTTTCCCTTCAAGTTGCCTTTTCAAGCTTGTTAGGTTCCTTCCCTCTGGACCATAAAGCAAGCACTAGAAAAGGTGAGTAGTGAGCGCCTGTGTAGTTCTCATCTAACAGACATGGGACTGACAGATTTAGAATCCAAACATAGCGGTCACCCCACTCTGGCCAGTGGCACCATCCACATCTTTTTCCTGAATCAGATTTCAGAGAAAACAGCAGTAGTCATAATCTAACATTTAGAGTCTGTGACCTTTTCTTCACACTAGTACCCCACATATGTCTACTTGTCATTTCTTTCAAACCCAATTATCTTAAATTGGTGTCTGGGTCTCCCAAAGCTCCTTACAGGAGACACACCCTCTCCACAGCAGACATTAGCGATGTTCTTCACTCATCTCTCATGAGAAAGGCAGTATCTCTCTATCTTCCAGCATGGCCATCCCTGGCCATGTGACACAAGGGTTGGTTCCCTGTGGAGCCGGAAGAGGGTCCTCTCTGATTTTTCCATTTTCTCAGAGACTTGCCATGCATTTCCTTTGCCATTTAGAAACTTCCATGTGATCTGTCACCCAGGAGCATTTCATGTGAGCTGAAACCAGCATGTGGATGCAGAAAATGCACTCAGAGAAGTCACAAGCTGCGGTTTCTCCATGTGGCTCCAGCCCACAATTTTCCATGGTTTGGGCAAGTAGCTTAACCCCTGCTGAAGGCTTCTTTTCTGAATCTGAACAGAGGAAATAGTAATCTATGCTTTGTCTCTAGCTGAAGACTGTTCTGTGGGTTGAGTGAGCGAATAAATACAGATGCACTTGCAAGACTAAGATGAACGGATGGGAGCAAAAGGAACTGCAATGTGTACAACCCCCATCAGCTCCCTAAAAATCTAAGCAGTTTTCTTCAGGCTCCCAAATACAGACCACATCCCTCGGTATCAGTGGGGATTGGTTCCAGGACAAACCCCATATCAAAATTCATAGATGTTCAAGTCCCTGGTATAAAACGGTATAGCATTTTCACATCCTCTCATATCCTTTAAATCATCTCTTGAGTAGTTATAATAGCTAATACAATGTCAACAGTTGCTAAACTGCTGTGTTTAGGGAATAATGACAAAGAAGAGGATATGCATTTTCCATACAAATGCAATCTTTCCCTAATATGTTCAATCCACAGTTGAATGAGTTCAATCCACTGTTTCGCATTTGTTGAATCTACAAATGTGAAACCCATGGATGCAGAGGGCAGACTCTATACTAGAATAAACCTGTCATTACTATGTAATGCACCGATTATTTGGGAAATGTGTTTTGTTATCGTTCAAGTCTCTATATAGTCACCCAGATTAGTAATTTCCACTCGTATTGCTAAACTAAAGATCCTAGACACTCTTTCATTTGACTGTTCTATCCGCTTCCGTTATAGTCCTAGGCACAGCTTGGCCCTCAATTCATGCTTTTTGATTATGAGAAATATTTCT
The DNA here is from genome assembly GCA_004027835.1 of Alouatta palliata. Taxonomy (NCBI): domain Eukaryota; kingdom Metazoa; phylum Chordata; class Mammalia; order Primates; family Atelidae; genus Alouatta; species Alouatta palliata. Next base: position 64,801 of record PVKV010008289.1, read on the forward strand.
TTTTCGCAGTTCTAACTCTCCCTAAATAATAAATGGCACCGAACCCACAGACACCGGCAAAACCCTGATTAATGAAATTACACATCACTTTCTATCCCAGCATTTGGAGGCTAATGGCAATATGCATAATGACATGTCACATGCTTCAGATATCATCAGTATGTCCTGGAATGATTACTTATTGCCTGTGGGAGGAAATCATCAGTAGGAAGGACCAACATCATGTGGGAGGGATGGCTTCCACATTCGCTGGGAAATAGCTGCGTGTTGTGATATGAAAGTTGCATTTTTTTCTCTCACTGGTCAGTTTTCTAGTTTTATATATATATATATATATATATATATATATATATACACACATATATAAATTATATATGTGTATATATATATATATATCACAAAAGATCACAAGCCAGTCAAACTTCTTGGCTTCGATAGTGTGGATGAACTTGTTAAACTCATTCTCTAAATGTGTAATACACTCTGTGAGAGAGAAATGAATGAAAGATGTGTGTTGGTGAAATGAAGTGCACAGGGCCAGGTGTCAGGGAGCTGTGGTCTGTGTCCAGCTTTGGCATACATGGGTTTGGTGGCCTTCAGCAAGATTGCACTTCAGTTTCCTCACCAGTGTAATGGGAAATGACCTCATGGGGTTATTATTTTTAACGTATATTATTCATTTTTGAAATATTTTATATGTTTTAACTTTTATTTTATATGTTTTAACTTTTATTTTAGGTTCAGGGAAACTCATGTCATGGGAGTTTGGTGTGAAGATTATCTCATCACCCAGGTACTAAGCACAGTACCTGATCACATTTTTTCTGATCCTCTCCGTCTTCTCATCCTCCTCCCTCAAATAGGCTCCAGTGTCTGCTGTTCTTCTCTTTGTGTTCATTGGTTCTCATCATTTAGCTCCCACTTATAAATGAGAGCCTGCGGTATTTGGTTTTCTGTTCCTGGGTTAGTTTGCTAAGGATAATGGTCTCCAGCTCCATCCATGTTCCTGCGCAGGACTTGATCTTATTCTTTTTTATGGCTCTGTAGTATTTCATGGTATATGTATGTACCACATTTTTGTTAATCAAGCTACCACCGATGGTCACCTGGGTTGATTGCATATCTTTGCTACTGTGAATAGTGCTGCAGTGAACGTATGTGTGCATGTGTCTTTATGGTAGGACGATTTCTATTCCTTTGGTTTATATCCAGTAATGGGATGCTGAGTCAAATGGTACTTTTGTTTTCCATTATTTGAGGAACTGCCACCACACTTTTTACAATGATTGAACTAATTTACACTCTCATGAGCAGTATATAATGATTCCCTTTTCTCTGTAACCTTGTCAATATCTTTTTTTCCCTACTTTTTCATAATAGCCATTCTTATTGGTATAAGAGCCCGGCCTATAGTCTGACAAGTTGATGCTAAAATTCTACATTTGCTCCTGAATTCTCAGAGCCCTCCTCCCTCAAACCAGGAAACCATTTTCCATTTCACAGCACTGCGTGAAGATGAAGTGGAATGATGCCTGCATTAGAGTATAATTCTATCATTATAAAACAAGGTGCATCCAGGTACGACACTTGTTTGAAAAAATCAATTTATTTCAGTTCAGCCAAATATCTAGATTATCTTCCAACCAAGCAGTATGGTAGGTTCTGGAAATTCCAAAATAAGCAAAAATCAGCCAGCCTCCATGAGGAGTTCACAGTGACCTGCAGGACACAAAAGAAAGAAAGAAAGAATTCAACAAGTGTCAAGTTAGCAAATAACCCAGGAGTGATGAAAACTCAGACAAGGGGCTGTTGTCCTATCTTGGTTCACGGAAGGCTTCCTGGAGGAGAGAACATGAAATCTGAGTTTCTGAGGAGGAAATAGAATCGATAAATATTAACAAAAGGGGCCAGGTGTAGTGACTTACATCTGTGGTCCCAGTAACTCAGGAGGCTGAAGTGGGAGGATTGCTTGAGGCCAAGAGTTCAAGGCTGGAGTGAGCCCTGATTGTGTCACTGCACTCCTGCATGGAAGATAGAATGAAATCCCTACTCAAAAACAAGACAAAACAAAGGAGAAAACTATGAATTCTAGATAAAGGGAATAAGGGCTAGGCACAGGGCCAGAAAATTGTGTGTGTGTGTGTGTGTGTGTGTGTGTGTGTGTGTCTGTGTGGTGGGGAAGGGGGAATACAATTTGGTGTTAACTGAAGTGTAATTCATCAAGATGAATTACAGCAAGAGATGGGACAAAGTCAGAGACTTAACCCTCAGAGCAATGACTGATCTGCATAATTTTAAATCATATTGCATTTTAGAAGGATTATACAGGATGCAGTTTGGGGAACTAATTTAAGGGGCCAGAAGAAAGGTAGGGAAACAGGTTAACTGGCCCTCAAAATAATCTGAGCGACTGATGTGGTCTGATGTCCGATAGTGGCGGACATGGAAAGGAGAGGATTTTTTAAAGGAAGGAGCATTAGCTGGTGATGACTGGGAGAGAGGAATGGGCAGAGGACATGATCTAGGAGGATTCACAGATGGTCAGCTGGGTGAGGCCACCCTGCATACTTAACTATGCTATGGAACCAGAGAGAAGGAATAGGCTGGTGGCAGTGTGAGTGCACCTTGTGGTCCAGGGCAGCACTTGAACTTGGGAGATGGCTGAGATGACGTGAAAATACTTTGATATTGAAATGTTCTGTGGAACTTCTAGTCTGCAGTTAGAGCAGACTCATCTTCATTTACCAGTGGCTAAGTTTGATTTCTCTAACTAGCACATTGTCAATCATGCTGTAAGTGTGCAACTAATGCAGGTCATTCAGTTGCCTCTTGAACGCCAGGAATACATTTTGCAAAACTTACATAGATCATAGAATCGAGGAATCATGCCAGATTATTTTGCAAAATAGAGATTATTGATATCTGTTTCAAAGTGAGCTTCACATCTGTTATTAGTAGCACTCTGTACTGCATATCCATGTTAGCTTCCAGATTCTAAATAACCTATCACACCCAAAGTTCCAACAGCCAATACAAGAAAAAACGGCTTTAGGAAATTCTCAGGAAAGTAGGCTGGGCACAGTGGCTGACACCTAGAATCCCAACATTTTGGGAGGCCAATGTGGATGGATCACCTGAGGTCGGGAGTTCGAGACCAGCCTGACCAACATGGTGAAACCCCATCTCTACTAAAAATACAAAAATTAGCTGGGCTGTGATGGCACATGCCTGTAATCCCAGCTACTAAGGAGGCTGAAGCAGGAGAATCCCTTGAACCTGGGGTGGGAGGGGGAGGTTACAGTGAGCCAAGATCACGCCACTGCACACCAGCCTGGGCAACAGAGGGAGACCAGGTCTCAAAAAAAAAAAAAAGAAAGAAACAAAAATTCTTAAGAAAGTACAGACACATGACTAGACCTTTTTAAACCTACCCTGAATTTAGGGGAAACCCCACTACACAGTTAGTTTCCAGGGAGAAAGGATTGAGGTTAGTATTCAGGACAGCTTTGGACAAATTTTGAGGAAGTGTTTATTCCCTTTAATTTCTAAACACTGTGGAGCACTGTGGAGGTAACAGGCTAAGAAATGAAGAGACACACTTGAGAAGAGAGTACACACCCCATCCCAGGAGCTTGCAGTGACGCGCAGGAACGTTTGCAATCGAAGGCACACCAGGGGCCAGGGGCCAGGGTCTGCGTGTTTTGGACTGTGGTTTTCTCACTCTTATTTATACAGTCCCTTCTGTTTTCTAGTTTCTAGAGTTCTTCAAACTTTCAGACAATCAAAATTAAAGACCATTTTTCTTATTTCCCAGAGCTAATATGTTCTTTCTAAATACCACATTTTTGTCATTTCACAAAGTTTGGGATGGGAGATTGTTTGGCCATTAAACTCTTTCTGCCATCTTGATCCCACATCCAGATGAATTTGATAGCCCATGGGTTCTAATGTGCTCACATGTCTGTTTCTCCCAGGGACACAAAATTAGCACACAGAAGGAAATTAGTGGTGGTAACTTCCAGTGTGTAGAGGTACTTGGGGCGAGTGAGCTGTACCTCACTCCCCTAATTCCACCACTTACTAACTTTGCAATAAGAAGGCTTTTCAGAAGATGCCATGTGAACCATATAGGCAGCATGTAGAGATAATAGGAATATAAACTAAAAATATAATCCAAACCGCCCCCCACAACTGACTGAACAGATCCCCTCTTTGCCAAGGGGACCCCAGAGAAATCTTGAAAATAAATTCTCATCCATGACTAGACAGGAAGCTGGACACACCTCATTTTACCTCCTCCCTTTTGCAGTTTGGACCCAAAATCTTACCAATGTTAATTTCAAAATAGAGACCAAAGGATTGAAAGAACAGACTCTTTGAGGCCATAAGATACCAAATTATAAACAAGCCACGCCAGGCAAGGGTTAAGTCGGGCACACAGGACGTAAAGCATCAAGTCTGTTCCAGCCGCCATAGGTACATTTCTTTTTCTCTAACAGTTAAACAAGCACTGGCCTCGAGACAAGCGTGTTGAAGCAGCTGCAGCTCCCCACCCAGGAGACACTGGGACCCCCGTTCCACCTGCTGTAACGACAGCTTTGGTTGGACAGGAGACTGATTTAAACCACTTTTCTCTTGATAAGACCACTGACCATAGGCTGGTTCTGGCTGGTTTACAGAGGCTGCCCACTTACATGCCTTTATGTCCTGAAAAGACCTTTCAACATATAGGGTCTAGTTAAAATACATTTAAATATTAAGTCGCCACCCCAAGGTGAACGTGGTTTGTATGTAACATGCATGTTTATTTGGTGCGGATGTATTAGGACTACCTTCATGAATATTTATAGTCTTTCCTATAACCTGTTGAATATGGATGTTAGCCAACCAGTTTGGCTTAAAGCTCCTGTCCCAACTCCTCTCCTCCCAAGTGCCTGTCTCTGGTCTTTCCCGGAAGCTACACTTCCCAGCCTGTGGGATGCAACCTTGCAGGCTATAACCCTTTACAAGAAATAAACTACTCTCTAAATTTATAGACTGTGTGATTTTTTAAGTTGACAAAAATAACACATTACTGAAAAGAAGACTTACCTGCAAGCTGCAATATCTGTGCTTTCATGATTCCACAACATTCCTAGCTCTGGAGATTTAGGAAGTCAGTTGAAGTTGTATCAAATGGTTAAAAAAAAATTTAAATGTCAATGTATGTGTTTTTGTGTTGTTAGAAATTTATCATATCCCACAAATTCAACTCGGCAAAGATTTTCTTTATTTTAGGGTTAGGTTGGGGTGATTAAGGAAGCTGATATTAATGTTTGTCCTGATTATAGTGGTAAGCTATAACATTTATATTTCTTCAAAATGAATTCATTTACTCCTACTTTCACAGCAGGAGATGGGGCAGCTTCCTCACTATGAGAGCTTTCCTGACAGCTTCGTAGCCATGGGCTCTGGGAACAGAACTCGCTAGCCTCCAAAACTGAGGTTCTACAACTGCATGGGATTTCTTCACACATGCGCAAAGCCTGTAGGCTCCACGGAAAAGTAAACCACAGTTCGAAACTCATCTTTAAAGCTAGAAAATAAATGCCAACCTGCTATTTTCAAGACCTGATGATAAAGCAGTATAGGCAAAAAAAAAAAAAAAAAAAGAAAAGAAAAAGAAAGCTTTCTAGATTCTAAAGAGTAAACCTGCATGAAGGCTAATCTGAATTTCAAAGGCAGCACTAACCATTAATTAATTATAAGTCTCCAGGGCCCCCATAACAGTAGCATAGGAAAAAAAAATGAATTCAGACTAAGTGCTCACACTACAGAATCACCCATAGGAATTGTTGTCCAACCAAGAAAGTTACAAGACACTAAAATTCCCCACAGGGAGAATTACGGCCGTGAGGAAGGAGCTGGGGAGACCCAGCCATCCTCTACCTGCCTCTCCTCAGCTCCTGAAGTCCTGATCATTCTTACTCCCCAGACTGAGGTTCACGGGCAGATGCCTATTTGGCCTTAGGTTTTCTACCATTTCTTCAAATTGCAGGCTTTCAGTAGTTCTCTGGTTTTGCTTTCATTCTCCTTGGGCTCAGACATAACTCACTGTACCCTCCTCAAAAGTGGGAATACATGCCATCCCCTGTCTGGCTTTCCCTGATCACATTTGGTGAATACGCTTCAGGGAATCCCATGTGAAATTCAAAACCAAAGGAAGGAAATAAGAAAATGGAGGAAGAGAGGGAGGGAGGGAAGGAAGTCGGAATGGGAAGTGGAGAAGAGAATGTCTGTGTCTTAATGGGAAATTGCACAGAGAAGAGGAAATCTCTTTTGTCGGCCAAAATTGCTGGAGTATGCACAAGAAGGGAAGGAAATCCGAAGGTCTGACCTCCCATGTGCTCAGGTACTAAGCAAGTCCTGTGTCTGTCTGTAGTTTCCCAGACAGCTATCTCTTCATTTCATCCTCAGAGCCTTGCCTATTCTGCAGATAAGGAAAATCAGGTTTAGAGAGATTAAGTCAGTTGCCTAAGGTCACACAGCTAGCCGTGACTGAACCAAGATTTGAGCGCCAGGGTATTTCTGGTTTCAAATCCAAAGGCATTTCTAGAATTTGAAGCCAATTTAGCAGCCACAGACTAAGCTGTTGATGATTTGCAATGTTTAGAAATGCCTCCATCTAGCACACAGACCTGGATAAGGAAGGCTTCTGCACACCAGCAATTATGATTTCCGATCCATGCTGCTTCAACTACAGTAGCTAATTAGATCAAGACAGGAATCATGACACAAACCATAGTTCAAACTAGCTAATTAGATTAAGATCAATATAAAATCTTCTTGAGACAAAGGTGCATTGGACATTTCTGGCAGGGATATCTGCATACTGAGTCAATAAGATAAGGACAAAAAACACATGTTAAAGAGTGTGTGCGTGCCAGAATCCTTTCTCCGCTCTCTTTAATGAAGTGAGCGATACCAGTTCCTGGGGAAATAGAAGTGAATTAAACAAACAGGGACTGCTTCGCGCTGGCTGCAAAGGATTGTGGCTCAGGGTTAGAAGATGCACAGACCTGGTTATGTACCCTTTTGAGCCTCAGTTTTCTCATATTTAAATGGGTCTGAAAACTACCAAGATGATTGGTAAATCTTTACTCGAGACTTGGAAGGTTATGGTCTGTTTTCACACACCGTGTATTTTTTGATTCTTACAGCAACTCTTGGATGTGAGTGCTATCATTATATTCACTTACAGAATAAGAAATCTGCGTGAACTCGCTCAAAGCTTTCCAGCTAAAATGGAGAGACATAACACAGATTGTTCTAACTCCCGGTGCCTCTGTTTGCTGGTAGAAGGTACGTCCTTAGGTCTATGGCACATTGACAAGTCAAGTGACAATACCAGCATCCCACATCCACTGGGACATTAACTCACCACTCAAACTTTTATGAGTCTGGAGACCTCATCTGCAAATCCAAAGTATTAGATTAGTAGTTTTTAAACGTTGAGTGTCTGAGATTGCTCTGAAATTCCAATGAAAGCAGTGAACTATGTCCCTGAGTGAAGGAAGCTCATTCACAAAACATTCTGTATGATTTTCTGGCATTCACTGCTTTTTCGGTGCTCGCCATGAGCTCTGTACATCACTGTACCCACCAGAGGCTCCCTAGACTAAGTCAAAGGCTGTTCTCCTACTTCACATCTCAGGATCCTGGGCAGAATATTTCTCCGAAAGAGAAAGCTGTTATTGTTTTTCATTTGACATTTTACCCTGAGGAAAACAGACTATTATATAAAAAGAAGTAATGCAAAAATGATGCACTTAACACATGTACAAAAATGTATCATTGGGGTGAACGTGATGGCTCATTCCCGTAATGCTAGCACTTTGGCAGGCGCAGGCATAAGAATAGCTGAAGGCGAGGAGTTTGAGACTAGCCTGAACAACATAGTGAAACCCTGTCTCTACCAGAAAAGAAAAAAGAAAATTAATTAGCTGGGATGGTGGTATGCACTTGTAGTCCCAGCTACTCAGGAGGCAGAGGCAGGAGGAGCTTAGGAGTTCAAGGCTGCAGTGAACCATGACTGTGCCACTGCACTCCAGCTTAGGCTACAGAACAAGTTATTATTAAAAAAAAAAAAACTGTACAATTGATATTACTATATGCATAATTAATTAAAAGTCACACAATTCTTCAGGGTTTTTCTCTCAATCTGTAATTTCCAACCTAACCATAGAAACTGGTTGAATAAGACCTTGTGAAAGAATTTATAAAAATAGAAAACAGAGATGTGAAGTTGAAGATGGATTTATTTTCCTTTCACTCCTCCTAAATGTTTCCTTGATGAAAATGGACTCCAGATCAGAAAAGAAAACCTTCAACATGAGCATAGCTGGAAAGCTTGTGAACCTTGTTCTCTGAAGCCAACGTGAACAGCAATGGCAACCATCTTCATGAAAGGAGGACTCAGAAAAGAGAATTAATTTCTGCTTCAGCTGTTCCATACATTTCCCAGTTAACGTTCCTCTCCTTGGGAGCAAGGGGAGGCATAGGTCAGGGGTTGAAAGATTAAGGAACATGAGATATTAATAAATCCAGGAGTAAAACCAAGCCAGAGCCTCGCTGGCCAATGCTATGGTTTAAGTGCTTGTGTCGCCTCCAAAATTCACATTAAACCTTAAACCCCAGTGTAGCAGTGTTAAGAGGTGGGGCCTCTAGGAGATGATTAGGTCATGAGGGGCCCTCCCTTGTCAATGGGATGAAGGCCTTTACATTAATAACAGAGGCTTTACATACCATTCAGCCCTCTTTTGCCCTCTGCCTTCCACCACGTGAAGACACAGCATCCAAGGCACCATCCTGGAAACAGAGAGACTGGGCTCTCACCTGACACACAGACCAGCCAGCACCATGAACTTGGACTTCCCAGCTTCCACGGCCGTGTGGAAGTAAGTTTCTGTTCCTTATAAATTATCCAGTCTCAGATATTTTGTTATAACAGCATAAATGGATTAAGACAGTGAGCTGGAGCTTCAAACACTGGGGAGATCAAATGCTGACAGAGACACAAATCCAAGTGCCAATCCAAGGGTAGGAGCTACAGAAACCAGAGTCCTGAATCAGACAGGGAGGCTATAGGAGGCACAGCAAGGCAGAGCCAAGAACAGGAGGCCCAGTGTGCTCTCTGTGGGTGAAGCCTGCTCTGGAGAGAGTGGGGTGCCTTGTGAGGACAGGGATGGGCTCTCCCAAAAATATTGAGCCACAGAGATATACAATAGGGGCTGGGGGTATCATGATGACATTAGTTTCATAAGATCATCCTAGCTTCATGTGCTGGATCTCAGGTCATCTTTCTCAGTAATCCGATATGGAATATTTTGCAGACTTTTGGCAAGATTATATTTTTGAACGAGATAGGTGAAAACCAGATGGCTTGCCTCCAAGCCCCTACTAACTAGACATCCCCACATTTCCCTTTAACCCGCAAAGATCCATGAGGCCCTGAGTGTTCTTATAAGGCAAATTCCACATCTGCTCCTACAGATGAATTTTTTCTTTTTTTTTTTTTTTTTTGAGTCGGAGATTTGCTCTTGTTACCCAGGCTGGAGTGCAATGGCGCGATCTCGGCTCACCACAACCTCCGCCTCCAGGGTTCAAGCAATTCTTCTGCCTCAGCCTCCCGAGTAGCTGGGACTACAGGCATGCACCACCATGCCCAGCTAATTTTTGTATTTTTTAGTAGAGACAGGGTTTCACCATGTTGACCAGAATGGTCTCGATCTCTTGACCTCGTGATCCACCCACCTCGGCCTCCCAAAGTGCTGGGATTACAGGCGTGAGCCACCACGCCTGGTCTACAGATGAATTCTTATACAAAAATTTATACAATAATTAGGCATATACAGCAGAATAAGACTATTAAACTAATATTAAATTAATATTTACTTATCTTTTAGCTTCTGATATATCTACCCTTCCAAAACTTACCCTTAAATGCAAGTCCTACAATATCTTTATCCATTTTCTACTATTTTTTTCTAAATATTAACGTATCCTCCAGTGAGTTAATTCTAGCAGATCTTGACCCACAACCTAATAGGGAAAGAAAGTCTTAGACTGTGAACAATGTTAAGATGAAAATAAACCATACTTAAAAAGATATCATCATACAGTGTATTTCCTAAGGCATTCTCATGCTTCACACAAAGGTATAACTGAGTGAGAGAGATTGCTGTCTCTTTGGCCATTCTCGAATGCATGCTGTGGAGGCGAGGTGGAGTCCAGGACGACCTGGGGATCTGTTCTGTTACTGTCTCAAATCCATGAGTTTCCAGCCTTGGTAAGTGGGTCCAACTTTTCATGAGAATGTTTCAACACATTCTCATGTGCTGGCTGGAGGTGAAATTGAGAGAAATTTTAGTTTCTCTCAATTCCCGCATGAAAATCTAAACCCGTCTCTTTTGAGACAGACTGTCACTCAGGGCCCCTTTCCCTTTTTATCGTTTTTTCACTCTGAGCTTATGGTATACCTGAGATGACAAAGTCTGTGGCCACATCTGGGACTGGGAGAGGGTGTGTCTGCAAGGCAGCACTCTGGCGGCCCTGGGAGCTTCCTCACCTCTTACCTCTTGGGCACATCCTTTGCAGAGCACTCAGATTTCCTCTGGGTCTAACAGACTGAAGAGCCTTCCGGAGCAGCTGCATTGTGAAGGTGGGGGAGGAGAGGCCAGGGAGAGCGGGCATCCATCAAAGGCCTGGCATGTGCTCCAGGGGCACAAGGCTGCTGGAGGCTTAGGATGCAGTCACACCTCACACCGAAGCCCAGACCTTTCCCTTCACCTCTCGGTCTCCCTGGGCAACAGCACCTGTGCGATATTAGTCTTCGCTTTCTCAACCCAGAGCCGTTTACCGACCGCATGCACACCTCCTACGGTGCTTGCAGTTCACCTAATGATATATGGGGCTTTTATGAACACTGAATCATAAACACTAAATATATTAGATTTTCCTCTTATTTACGGAGTTGAGATGTTTTCAACATTTATGCCAGAGAGTGTTGCTGAGTGTTCATGAAGGATCACTGACATAGCTTAACCTAAATAGGAAAGAAACCCAGTTTGAATAACACGTTTTTTAGGATATAGCTGTTAGTGACAGCTAACAAACACATAGTACAAGTTTTACTCTGGCAAGTCTAATTGTTTCACTGACAAATATTCTCATATTTTCATAAAAGCTCGTTGTGTTACCATGTGCTAGACAGACAACTAGCAAATGTATGTATTTTTTAGTAATGTTAATTTAATTCATATTAATTTATTTTAGAATCCAAGCCTCTTGGCTCTGTGACATCAGCATGTTGGTTTCACAGACAGAAATCTGAGTTACTTACTAGGCATATGCAACTTGACCAATATCACACAGCAAGGCTGTGAGAGCACCAGGATTCATGCTTTTGCAACCAGACTGGTTCTATCAAGAGATGTTTAAGACCAGTCTAAGAGAACCATTTTTCCTTAGTCTTTTCTGTACCCATCCTCTAAATCTAATTATTAATTTGCAGTATCCTTAAGTCACAAATAAACTGTTTTAGAGTGAAGTCACCAATTAAGTTTGATTGTTTTATTGGTGCCAGAGAGATAAAGCCTCTCCTGTACCCCATCTGTCGTAAAGCCCTTGCTTAAAAATCTCTTGGTGGAGACATTGTACTCCAATCCAGAGATAAAAGGAAGATTGAAAATGCATGATGTGAATGTGTCCTCGAGGCTAATCTCATGCGTGGGAGGGGGAGAAGCTCGGCTTGATGGCGTTCTGAGCCATACCTTACCCCACTCATCTCTTCATCGTCAGGGGCTATCATTAGGAAGATTAAAAACCAGTGTCAACAAATAGCCCTGAAATTTTTGTCTTTCATTAATGACTTATTGTTATTATTCAAGACCTCCTTTTTTTCCAGCAAAGGCAATGATTTCTTAGTCTGCATCAGGATACAATCCACAGAGAATTCGTCAGGGCTAAGAAAATATTAAACGCTATTTCCAACAGCCTCATCCTATTGTCAGGGGCCATCTTTGATAATAATGGCCTTAATTTATAGAAATATAAATAATACAACAGTGACACCAGAAATCTATGATCGTATAAATCTGTCTCAGATCAGTACAAATGAACATAGTCAAATGAAACTGAACTATAAATACATCCATGCACCAGCTTCTGATGGAAAAAGTTTACCCAAAAAAAAGGCGAAAACCACAATTGCAATAAAAATGGAAGCATCTTCAGTCAACAGAGGGCTTTCCCCTTGAAATATGAGCCATTTTTGCCTTTAGTACTGCTGAAATCTTAAAACATATTGAATTTATTTTTTAAGAAAGGAAACACACGTCAGGCGTTGTATTGCCTCAGACAATTCTCACGCACACTGGTTTATGCACCCTTTTGTAACCTAAGGAGCAGTAGCACCTTAGATTATATTTTGCCTTGCTCATGGGAATAACTAGATATATGATCTTATAAATTACATAGCACTGTCGTGTCATTGACTCGGCTGGGTAATGTGTTTCCCCCCATCTTAAAAAATACATACATTTGCTGTTTGAAATCAATGAAATTCGTTTTTAAGAATGTTCTCCTGCTTTAAGAAAAGTCATCTGCATTCAGCAGCTAAACAAGGACACCTTAGTAATTTTTTTTCTCTTTAGATTTCATTTTATTGATTACACTAGGAAAAAGCCTAAATTGCTTCATTCAGTAGAAGGCGGGAGGCATATATAGAATTTTAATGCAGAGATAAGCTGTATTGATCTTTCCAGATATTCATATCAAACATGGCTTATTAGAAACATCTTCAATCTAAACAAATAGGCTCAAGAGAAAAAAGAAAACATGCAGCAAGATGACTGTTGTTAAAGGAGCGTGACATTTTCTTTTCATTATGGAATATGTAATCATAAAATGAGCTCGAAGACGAAGGCCCTTCCACAAAATTTCAAATGTTGCCTTTCAGATTTGAAATGTTGAAATTTTTTATTTGACATCCATGACCATAGAAGTACAGGATTTTAAAAAACTGTTTTAATTTTATCAAGATGAAAGTTGAGTTTCCAAGAGCTTGAGGTGATATTTATCCAGATATATCACAACAGGTCATTTCATAATTAATCAGGTCATTATGGAGAATTACTTAGAGCTCTTCCATCAAAACCCACCTTTCATTTGTGATTAGAATATTATTTTATTAATCTTGTGTACAGTTGCAGAAGTTTTGCTGGGGAGCTTCATACCTGTTTAAAGAATTGTAAATACATGAGGATCCCAAGTCATGATAAGCACTTCCTAAGTTGCTGGCAATTAAAGTCATGAGTGTTTGGTACCTTCCTAGTGTTGCTCACCCAAGGTCTAAGTCAGGGGCATTGCCTGGAAAGGGAGTCCGTTCCTAGCCCATTCAGCCTTGGTCACCTGGGCATCCCCACCCTGAACACTGCCACTTAGAGCAACAGAGGGCATTCACTGATCCCTGCCCTTGCAGCTGCCAGATAAAACCGAAGAACTGACATCCTCTGTCACCTTGTTTGCAATGTGCTCCAATCACTGCAGGGGAATGTGAGCCCCCAGGCTCCCCTGCCTCTGTTGTTTGCCGCATGCATTTCTGATGCAGGGATTCTTCCCGAAGTGCTCTTTGTCCGTGCTAACTGCTCCTTAGTTCTCGCCCTGGTCCTGGCTTTCACTGGGCACCTTGCCACTTGCTCTGGTGAATGATGGGTCCAGCCACACTCTGTCTCCTTCCCTTTGTTATAATAGATGCACAAAAAAGGATTCCTCCTATGGCTGATGTGATACCACAGAGAGACCAATGTGCTGGAATTAAACCACTGGCCTCTAATTCCAGCCTCCAGACATCCCAACTATTGAACATCAGCGATGGACCTCATTTCTCCGTCCCTGGGTTTCCTCATCTCTGAGATGCACCTGAGGCCTCCTTTGTGCCCCCAGTCCCCGCCTATGGCCACTCTGCTTCTAGGCCAAGCCGTGCCCCAGCTTCCATCTGGATTAAATGTATGAGAGCAGCAGAGGAGAGTAACTTCTGGGGACTTGGCTTTCTGGTTTCTTCCCTGTGAAGGTTCTTGGGCTCAACATGTCCTTCCGAAGAAACTGTTCTCTCAAGGCAGCCTACATCACAAGAAGTTCTCTCGTGATGAAGTTCGACAGTCTGTCCTCACCTCAGACTTTCAGGGTGGTGACAGCCCAGCTGCTTCTACAACCTGGAACCTTCACCCTCTGAGCAGATGGGAGGTTAGCCCTGTGGTAAAGACTCACTCCTGATTAGAAATGGTCTTCCTTTCCTGTTGGGACTCTGACTATGAAAAACTGCCCCCCACACACACACTGTGTTTTCATGGTTTGTTTGTATTTTGTGTGTATATGAGTGCATGAGTGAAATAAACTAAGATAATATATGCTGAGTCTGAGCATTCAGGACTAATATGAACTCAGTATGGGTTTCACAATGACACAGGTCACTGGAGAGCCTGGCCCTCGAGTCCAGAGCTGGGAAGCTGTTGAAAGGCCCTGTTCTGCCTCAATCTGCTCCTCTCCGTAGACTTTCACAATGGATGTGGTCAGTAGAGTCATACCCCTCCTGCAGGTGCCCGCATCCTAATCCCCAGAAACTGTGAAGAGCTTGGCACATGGCAAAGCAGAATTCAGGTTGCAGTTGGGATCAAGAATGCAGATCAGCTGACATTAAAATAGGGAGATCAGTCTGGACTATCCAGGTGAGGCCATTGCAATTCCAAAGGCCTTTAAATGTAGAACAGGGAGGCGGGAGGCGAGAGGCGGGAGCAGAGGGAAATGTGACTACCCAAGAAAGGCACAGAGAGCTGCAACTTGATGGCTAAAGGGGCCCAGGAGTCAAGGATGTGGGCAGCCTCTGGCAGCTAGAAAGGGCGGGAAAGTGGGTTTCTCTCCAGAGCCTCCAGAAAGGGACATGGCTGTACCAGCCCTTTGATTTTAGCCCAGTGTGACCAGTGCCCTATTTCTATGCTACAGAACCACTAAGATAATGCACTTGTGTTGTTTAAACTGGTAGGCTTGTAGTAATTTGTTACAGCACCAAGAGTAAACTTATACAGTATGGACAGACATGGAGGAAACTACCCACTCGCACCTCATTCTCTGAAAGTGATAAATTATTTAATTTAACTCTTATTTAATCTGAACCTCTGACCATCTATCTGAATTTGAGGCTCATATAAATTTGGGTTTGAGCCACATGATTAGTAAGAAATTAGAATAAACATTTTCTTTTAAAATGACACTTTTCCAGCAAGTACCTCCCCTCTTTCAAAGATTTTCAGAATATAGACCTCACTTGAAAATTAGGAAATGCTGGAAGCCCCAAACTCTAATTCTCATGTCTTCCTTTGGTAGATTTTCCCCTTCAACAATCAAAGCACCGCCACGAGAGCCCTGGGAGGGTAGGTCCTCAGGGTAATGGGCTGCAAGCTTCCATTCAGGCTATGTCCTCTACTCACTAACCGTGCATACCGCTCTCAGGAGCTCACCTCTGTCCCAACTCTATGTTCCAAGTTCGGTACAGCCTCTCCTGCTCAGACTGCACAGGGTTCTGGGAAAGCTGGATGCATCGGGCATGTTTAATTAGGCTGATACAGCAATCTCTTTGATCCATTCATCATGATTTCTTTTGTAAGCTCCTCTGATCTGTCAACAGATTTATGTGGTATTGAGAATCCCCTCTCCAGAAGTTCTAGATGCCGCACTCCCACAGTGCAAAGGAAAGACTACAGAAAACACAACTTCTCTTGTCAGTGATAAAGTGACAGCTGTGTGTGTGTGAGGTGAGAGTGAGGGGGGAGGGATTTGTGTACGTGGTGTGTGTTTGTGGTATGTGTGGGTGTGGGTGTGTGGCATGTGTGATGTGTGTGCATGTGGGATGTGAAGGGTATGTATGTGTGCATGTGTGTGGTGTATGTGGTATACATGGAGGTATGGTGCATGTGTGTTTGTGTGGTGTGTGGTGTGTGTTTGTTGGGTGTGTGTGCGTGTATATGTGTGCATGTGGGCAATGTGCTTTGGGTGTGGTGTGTGATATGTGTGGAGGTGCATTTTGTGTGTGCATGTGTATGTGTGTGCTATGTGTATGCAGAAGTGCATAGTATAGGTTTGCATGTATGTGTATTATGTGTAGTTGTGTGGAGTTGCATGGTAGGTGTGCACGTGTATGTGTGTGGTATAATGGGTGTGTGGTTTATGAAGTATGTAGAGGTGCATGGTGTGTGTGTGCATATGTGTTACATGTGTGGAGGTACATAGTGTAGGTGTGCATGTGTGTATGTTGTGTGTGGTGTGTGTGGAGTTACGTGTTGTGCATATTTGTGTGCGTGTACTCGTGTATGTGTATGGGTGTGATGTGTGTGGTATGTGATATATGTGGAGGTGCATGGTGTGTATGTGTATATTTGTGTGTTGTGTGTGTGGAGGTGTACAGTAAAGGTATGCATGTGTGTGTGGTGTGTGTGGAGTTGTCTGCTGCATGTGGAGTTGCGTGGTGTATGTGAACATGTGTGTGTGTGGGTGTGATGGGTGTGTGGTTCAGGAAGTATGTGGAGGTGCATGGTGTATGTGTGCATGCATGTGAGGTGTGTGACGTGTGTGGAGCTACAGAGTGTGAGTGCACATGTATGTGTGTGTGGGTGTGATGTGAGGTATGTGATATGTGAGGAGGTGCTTGGTGTGTGTGTAGTATGAATGTGCATATGTGTGCATATGAGTATGTGGATGTGGTGTGTGATTGTGTGGTGTGCATGCACATGTGTATGGTGTGCATGTGTGTGTGGTGTGTGTGAGTGTGCATGCACATACTTTATGGTTGTATGGTCTCCTAATGATTGCCCAGCTCTGGAACTCTCTGGCCTTTATTCACTCACTCATCCATTCCCCCAGGTATCTGAAAGGCAGCTTATGCCAGGCATGCTTCCCAGACACAGGAGTGAACAAGACACCACCCAAAAAGAACAGATGGAGAGCAGGGTCCAAGACCAGGCTGAGTAACCCCATCCTTCGCCAATGGGGCAAAGGAGGAGAGGACAGCAAGCTGGTGAAGGGAGAGGAGCTGCCAGAGAAAGAAAGAAAAGGACAAGAGGGAAAGCCCAGCCATTATAAGACACTAGGGCCTGGGAACAGAAACACGACATAATCAAAGTCACCTGGCTAGGTTTTGAAAGACCCAGGGCCCTTGCATTCAGATTTGGAATTCTGTTCACTGTATTATCAACGATATTCAGATTTGGGGTCTTTCTTACCTGAAGTTCCTTTCAGGATCTCCTTTTAAGAGGAGTTGATTCTGCAGACTGAATAGACCCCTTAAAGTCTTTCAATGTCTGTGCAGTCGTTTCGCTTACCTGCTAAAAAAATAATAAGCCATCATTCTAATCCTGCTCTTATTGTAGAGACCAGGTTTTCAGAGACGTAATGTGCATGGTTGACTCACCCTGGACCCCTGCTAGGGCACTGTATCTAAACTGCTGCTTGTAGATTTGCAAGATATTCTTATCCTAGTGATACCCAAGAGCTGTCTGAGGGACAGGCAACGTGTCCACCTTCACACTTCTCTTGAAGGTGAACATATTTGTCCACCACATCAATAGTTTCCAATAATCTCCTTCCCTTGCACAATACTTCTTAATATTCTCCTCAATTTTGGGACCCTCCTTACTCCAATCATGTTTGCAGCAGAAGGGACTCAGCAACTTGTTCCCCATGTAGAAAGATGCATTATCTGAAGTCCTCTCTTTATTCTGCTTGTCAGCATTTGAGTCCTGGGAGCTTAGCATCCATCCATAAGCACAGTAGGCTCTTAGCTTTTCTAGATATCTAAGTGGAGGTGATCTCTAGCACCTACACTTAGATGTCTAGAAAAGCTAAGAGTGTACTGTGCCACACATAGCAGATGTGACAAAAATCTCCTGTTTGGTTCTCAGTAGCAATGAATGTACAGCACCTATATAAACAAATGAAGGAAGGAAAAACATGTCTCAAGACTGTAATGGATGCAAATAATCACCAGGTTGCCTAACCTCACAGATGTTGAAAGAGGGCTTTAAAGTCTCATGAAAAATGTGTAAGCAAAAAGAAGGAAGAGAAGGCTGTGGTGGTTAATACTGAGTGTCAACTTGATTGGATTGAAGGACGCAAAGTGTTGTTCCGGGTGTGTCTGTGAGGGTGTTGCCAAAGGAGAGTCACATTTGAGTCCGTGGGCTGGGAGAGGCGACCCACACTCAGTCTGGGTGAGCACCGTCTAATCAGCTGCCAGCGTGGCCAGGATAAAAGCAGAGGCACGTGGAAGGACTAGACTGGCTGAGCCTTCTGGCCCCATCTTTCTCCTGTGCTGGATGCCTCCTGCCCTCCAACATCTGACTCCAACTTCTTCAGCTTTTGGACTCTTGGTCTTACACCAGTGGTTTGCCAGGGTCTCTCAGCCTATCGACCACTGTCGGTCTCTTTACTTTTGAGATTTTGGGACTCAGACTGCCTTCTCTGTTCCTCAAGTTGCAGACATCCTTTTGTGGAACTTCACCTTGTGATCATGTGAGTCAATACTCCTTAGTAAACTCCCCTTTATATATACATCTGTCCCATTAGTCCCGTCTCTCTAGAGAACCTTGACTAATGCAGATGACAAAGAAGAAAAGATTTTTAATTCTCCAATGCTCAC
This sequence comes from Alouatta palliata, assembly GCA_004027835.1. Classification (NCBI taxonomy): domain Eukaryota; kingdom Metazoa; phylum Chordata; class Mammalia; order Primates; family Atelidae; genus Alouatta; species Alouatta palliata. Next base: position 83,525 of record PVKV010008289.1, read on the forward strand.
TAAGTATTTTTCCTTTGAAGACTTCCTAGTATATGCCATGGACAAATTTGGAATCTTGCTGAGGTCCAAATAGCTGTTTGATTTACTGCAAGGCTCTTTGAGGCAATGGTTTGGGACACAGCATATTCTGAGAGAAGAGGGAGACTCCAGAGACAGGAGACAGACCTGGGAGGTGCCCGATGACATGCTTCCCCCGATCGCCAAACCCAAGAGCTGTGGCTGACTTTGTTAAAGAAGCCGGCTGCAAGTTCTCTTATAGATGCTCTTGGCAAGAGGACACACTACCCCTGAGTATGCAGTTGTAGTTGCTCATGTTGTGTTGTTTCTAATTGAGGTCGAACTTGTATACAACAAATGGGCGAATACTGCGCAGGCTCTCATCATTCTGAAAAACACACAACCTTGCAAGTACTCTGAACACTTGCATGAATGACCGTAAGTGTAACAAATGTAAAGGGAAAAATAGATGTAAACAGAAAGGCAATTCAACGGCACTTTTCAAAAGCACATCATTTATATCATCCAAGGTGAAAATATTCCATTTTAAATTCAACATAGCAATACTCAACAGTGAGTACTCGGTGCTTTTCCTAAAACAAACAAACAAAAAACTAAACAAACAAAAGGAAACTAAATCCTTCCATTTACTCTACTCCTGCACTGAGGTTTAACTCCAGCGTGATGGCAGCTAACAGTGGAGTGCTGAGCTGCGCCCCTCACCTTCCTCCACTCTAGAGTTCACTTGCAGGTGGTGCAGTGGCTGAGCCAAGGCGGGACGTAGGCGTTCTGGGGCACCTTGACATTATACCGATTGAAAAAACTCGGATCTTAAAGCTTTTTACTGTGTGTGCGTTTGTAAAATCCTTAAGTGAATGATGTAATATACTATGTTTTGTTTTATAATATACTCTCTTTGCTGTCTTTAAAAATTCTGCATTAAAAAAAGAGCATATATTTCTAAGTAGATGGATTTGAATTGAGTGAGTACTGGCCATATTTGCAGACAATATTCTGATACCCAGCATGAGAAAAAAGAAAGAGAAGGGAAGAAAGAGTATGGGAAACGTTGCTATTCATTTCTTCTAGAGGTTTCTAGAAATGTCCACAACATACTTAGCGTTAACAATTTTGAATAGTGTAATAAACATGATATACGCAACAATTAGTGATATTGTAAGATGGTGCATTATCCTGCATTATTTCAGTAGCAAGTACCCAGCAAAGTCCAAACTAGCTTAAGGCAAGAAGGGAACTTATTCACTGAGACTAAGTAAGAAGATTAAAGTTTGTGCTGACTTCTACAGTTGAAGGACTCAAATGACACAGTTTGAATTTTCTCTGTATCTCTCAGCATTAGTTCTTTCACTGGGCTGACACTGTTTTTCTGATAATATGGAAAGTCTTCTTTCATGCAGCAGGGAAGGGTGATGCATTACTGTGAAATGATGCAGGTTTCATCATCTCAGCCTGGTGAACCTAGAAAAAGAGATGGCCTTCCTCCCAGAGTCCACATGCAAACTCACAATATTGTCCCCCTGGGGCCCAGGCCTGCCCCTGTGTTAACCCTTCCAGCCAGGAGGTAGGAATACAAGGAGTGGCCAATCGTGGACCACTGTGGAGTGGGAGAGGCATCCTCCTTAGGAAAAAAAGTGCGGTGTCCAGAAAAGGATGGGAAGGGATGGCAGGCAGTGGGAAACACCAGATGTGCCAGCAAATGCATCAACCTGTCAACAATGCTCGTCCAATTAAAGGCCAAATCCGTTTTCTCACTTGCTACCAAATGTGAATAGTGGCAACTGTCCCAGCTGAAGAAGATGCCTTTCCCCGGGAGCATGGCCACAAGAAGACAGTGTCCACCTGAGGCTGCACCTGAGTTGATCTGCACCTGAGTTGACCTGTTTCAGTAGAGACATCATAAGATTTGGCCTAAGGAGGATCAACACAGTTGAAATGGCTCAGATATTTTCTTTTGGAATTGATAAATGCAATTGAAGACATTCCACTCAAGGCCTCATAAACCATTTTGTTCATTATTTCACATTGCTATCCAAATGTTAAACCATCATTACAGTCATACTGCACAAAATGCATAAAATGAGCATTCTAGAATGCTCATAATCTGATATATCACCCATTAAACTATACACACGTATACATACGCATATACCTATGAGTAAGAGAAAGAAATTCTAGATCCACAAATACGTCTGTTTGTTCTCATTTGCCCTGGGAGCTCAGACTACAGCAAAGTAATCAAACAGCCGTAGTCTGGCATTGACATGTAAATGAGCCCATGATGAAACTGAGTTTGCTCTGTCCTTGATCTCCGTGTCAATACCTGACTATCCTATAATTTATGTACATAGAGGGCTCAGAGAATAGGCACAATTCTTATCACCCTTGAACACATGTTAAAAATTTACTCCCTAAAATGAGTGTGCTCAAATACGACTTGGTAATATAGGCCAATATGCTTTCCAATTTTATTCACATGCAAGTTTATTCACTGTATTTTGAAGCTATTTATTTTATTATAAAGGAAATCACTGCCTGACTCTCTGGAGTCAGGAGCCTCTGCTTTCTGCATTGAAAAGTCCAGGCTGCCTATAGGCAAGAAGAACCAGCAAGCCAACAGGCACAGCTGGCGGCATCACCCTCCAGCGTAGACTTTTCCACAACCAGCACTTCTGTGGCACCAGTGGTTTCCTCCTCAGGTTACTGATACTTGAGGATTTTTGTTTAGGGTTCATTTCTAGACCAGGTAAAATGACAAATTCAGCTCCGTGAACAGTGTCCAGCTGTGCCTACCACAAAGCCTCTCACTTCAGAAAGCCCGCCACCAAGGCTTGGACCCCAACTCTCTTCCAAGAGAGAGTTGGGGCAGTGTAGCAGCTCCCACCAGCTCCATTAAAAGCCTTCAGAAAAGTGGACTTGCCCTTTCCTTTCCTGTTTAATATCAGGGTCACTGAAAGGGGGCATCTGGCAGACCTAGGCAGCCTCAGACTTTCTGGGACGCAATTACAAAGCCTACGTTTTATGAAAATCGGTTTCAAACATCTGTTGAGATTGGGCAGGATAAGAGAAAACTCATCATTATGAAATCATTTTTAAAATATTTTTTTAAAGGTAAACACATCATAAATGAGGGAAATATTTAAAAATGTATAAAATGCATTCACTGTGGAAGCTAGACCTCCTTCAATGGAAATTAAGCAAACAGTGATCTTTGCTGTCTACCAAATTGTTTGGGAATCCTTCATGATGTTATTCCTCATATCTAATGACCTTATTTTTTTTTTTAGATAATAAAACATTGCAGTAGGAAGAGGCTCAAGATGCAGTGATGCAAACACAACTTTGCAACAGGAATTCCAAGGACTGGATTTTTGTCTAATCTGGGGACAGTGGGTGGTCCCAGGAGAACCACTGATCTTTCTTTGTCTCAATTTACATTTCTGCAAGATTGGGGAATTTTAAATACTTTAAATTTTAAATCCTGTTTAACACTGATCATTGCTTTCCTTCAGAGAAAACCAAAATGGCAGCCGGGTTATCGTCGGCAACAAATTCAGAGTTGTAGGACCTTAAGTTTCAGAGTTTCCACCTCTTTTCGCTCAACTTATCTCATCTTTCAGCAGTATGCTTGTGAAAATTAAGCAAAACCAGACCAAAACAAAAACTATCTGTGCTATGGATAGAAACTGCTGGAGGAATTATACAATTTAAAGGTAGCTCTGGGGTGTGCCCAGAAGTTGTGCTTCTCGCAGTTCCCAGGCGGTGCTGGGGACGCTGGCCCAGGGTCTCCACCCAGAATCACTGGCATCGGGTGGCTCATCTTAAAACTAATTCAAAATCAATAAGGGCATTCTAATGTATTCCCTTTTTTGAAAGGGTTCTCTGAAACTAAAACCTAACTAAGACTCTGAACTAAAGTTAGGAACTCATTTTTACTGATCAAAAAAATAATAATAACAAAAAAACTATAGCCCCAGCTAATATTGCATCTAAATAGCACGGCAGGCAGTGTGTGGGAGCACCCTGTCACGATGGTGTCACTCACGCTTCCCCAAATCCCCCATCAGGTTGAATCAAGGCAACATGACCCTCTGAGAACATTCCCCAGGCCCTTCTCCCAGTATGGCTTCTGGGAGCAACTATGGAGCCAGGAGGTTTCCCAAAAGCCAGCTATCCAGTGACAAAAGTGCACAGACCATGTCCCACCCTTCAGCCCTGCATCCTTAGAAGCACCACACAAGTCATACAAAGTTGTGGAATGACAGAGGATGGATTCACATAGGACACTCCTAGTAAAACGGTGCAAGCGTCTCCCTGGCCAAGACCAGAGGGCTTCCTTCTGATGCCCCAAGTGGTGTTGGGTCCCTGGCAAGAGAAACAGTTCACTCTCCCTGTACCTGCCATTGTGCATTTGTTGTAAGATCAAAAATGAGTAGCCAGCATACTCATGGCCGTGTATTATAGCATAAACATTTAGAAACTTGCTTTAGACATCACTTACAGATTATTTCCTGCAACTGCATATAAAACATATAGAAACACAAGGATTGTGTGAAACAGTTATGGAGCCAGAGAAGTGCAAGGGCCTTGAGGGCACATAGGTTTCACCATGCAATGGCTCCTTGAATTATATGCCTGGCCTGCTTCCCAGCTTTTCTACCAGCAGGGACTGGGGTCTGGACTAGGGATGGAGACTAGGGGTAGGGGTCCACCCATGGATCTGACAGGCCCTCAGGTAGGAGGCAGCTGCCTGGCCCTTCTCCAGCCCATGTCTGGCAGGCAGTTGCTGGACACACTGCAGAGGCCTCTACTGGCAGCATCTACCACACACAGGCTCAGCATCCACGGCACACGGGCTCAGCATCCACCGCACACAGGCTCAGTATCCAGGGCACACGGGCTCAGCATCCACTGCACACGGGTTCATTATCCACGGCACACAGGCTCAGCATCCACCATGCACGAGCTCGGTATCCACTATGCACAGGCTCAGCATCCATCATGGATGGGCTCAGCATCCATGGCACACAGGTTCAGCATCCACCGCACACGGGCTCAGGATCCACCATGTACAGGCTCAGCATCCACCGTGGACGGGCTCAGCATCCACGGCACATGGGCTCAGTGTCCACTGCACACGGGCTCAGCATCCATGGCACACGGGCTCAGTATCCACCATGCACAGGCTCAGCATCCACCGCACACAGGCTCAGTATCCACCGCACACGGGCTCAGCATCCAGGGCACACGGGCTCAGCATCCACTGCACACGGGTTCATTATCCACGGCACATGGGCTAAGCATCCACCATGCACAGGCTCAGCATCTACCGTGGATGGGCTCAGCATCCACAGCACACAGGCTGAGCATCCACGGCACACAGGCTCAGCATCCACCATGCACGGGCTCAGTATCCAATATGCACAGGCTCAGTATCCACTATGCACAGGCTCAGCATCCACTATGCACAGGCTCAGCATCCATCATGGACGGGCTCAGCATCCATGGCACACAGGCTCAGCATCCACC
>PVKV010008290.1:0-16346 GCA_004027835.1 Alouatta palliata
AGGTGATGGGGAGGAAGGCAGCAAATCACACTGCCATGTGTGTACCTATGTAACAATCTTGCATGTTCTTCACATGTACCCCCAAACCTAAAATGCAATAAAAAGTATATATATTAAAAAAAAAAAAAAAGAAGATGCCTTGCCTACACCCATCAAATCATACCAGCTTGGTATCTTTTCATTCAAATGTGGCTTTCTAATGAATGCCAATCCAGTAAGGAGACCAGTTTAATTTTCTTAAATGTGGATATATATGTATATTGTGAAAAATGTAATATAGTGTAGTTTATTTTATGGGGTATCTTTTATAAGGAAGGAATTGTGGGAAAGTTCATGCATAGACAAGACTGAATGAAAATTTACCTTAAATAGATTTGGCAACAACTTTGAACATTCCTATCAGACTGTAACTTACGTCTTTTCACTTATATTCTTAAAATTGGCGTTTAAGTTAAATTGTGATATACCAATTTAGACTTCATAGAAAATTTGCTCTTAATTACCTATTGTCATGTTTTGGAAACATATTGTAACCAGCACATGTCTGGGGCTGTGTGTCACTCAGAGGTTAAAAACATGAGAACAGCAGTTTGGTGAAAGGAAAGCTCTTCTATTAATCAAATGCTAACAGATGGGCAATGGCCAGGCTCATGCCTTTAGAAGTCCATTCCAACTTTTTGGGCTGGGTGAAGGGGTTTAAGAAAGAAAAGACGTGGGAACTCTGGAGAGTGGTACAGAAGGGTGAAGATCTACAAGCCTTGTTCTGATGGTTAACTTCAGTAATCGCCCAAAGGAGGTCTAATTTGTGTCGTCCTGACTTTGGCCCAGCAGTGGTGGGCTACTGTTTGCACTGCTCCCTAAGTGGGAAAATTCTGCAGCTAGGTCTCTCTGCTTGGATTGTTGGGAATTGGCCCTTGGGATTTCTAAGCAAGCACATAATTAGACAAGCAAACACCATTCACCCAAATTCCAAATTCCTGGTGGGAAAGAGAAACAAATAGTTTCAAAGTATGTTTCAAGGCTAATATCTAGAAAGCAAAAAAATAAAAAAAGTTTTAAAATGTATTTTGAGGCTGGGTTACTTGGTTAGAATATCATACTCACTTTCATTAGTCCATTTTCATACTACTATAAAAAATATTCACCACTATGAAGAAAAACTCTTTACAAAGAAAAGAGGTTTAATTGGCTCATGGTTCTGCAGGCTATGCAAGAAGCATGGCAGGGGAGGCCTCAGGAGAGTTACAATTATGGCAGAAGGCGAAGAGGAAGCTGGCACATCATACATGACCAGAGAAAGAGGAAAAGAGAGAGAGAAGGGAGGTGCCACACACTTTTAAACAACTGGCTTTTATGAGAACTCACTCATTATACAGTGAGTGAATCTCAAGGTACTAAACCAGCCATCCCCAACCTTTTCAGCACCAGCGATCAGTTTTGTGGAAGACAATTTTTCCATGTGGGAGGGGTGGGGTCGGGATGATTTCAGTATGAAACTGTTCCACCTCAGATCATCAGGCATTAGATTCTCATAAGGAGAGCACAACCTAGATCCCTCACATACACAGTTCACAATAATGTGTGTGCTCCTATGAGAATCTAATGCCATCACTGATCTGACAGGAGGCAGAGCTTAGGAAGTAAGGCTCACTTGCCCACAGCTCACTTCCCGCTGTGCACCTAGTTTCTAACAGGCAAGGAACTGGTACCCATCTGTGCCATGGGGGTTGAGGACCCCTGCACTAAACCATTCATGTGAACTCCATTCTATGATCCAATCACCTACCAGGCCCTAGCTCCAACACTGGGGATGACAATTCTACATGAGATTTGGGCAGACACACAGACCCAAACCATTATCAGTGCTGTAATTCAATTCACCTAATATTTGTACAATGTTTTAAAAACTGTATTAGGACAGTACTGAAAATGGCTTAATTGTCTTCTTTCTTTGATTTTGAGTTGGTTTACTGTAAGAGAAGGGCATTGTAATTTGTCTAAGATGACCTGTCAAAGTGCTTTACCAACTAAGTTAAATTGCCTTGTAATATAAATAAGTTGGACTAACCAACATCACAATCACTTCAGAAGTGCATATGATGTATTCATGCAATAAAGATTTACTTAGCACCTTTTATTTGTAAGGGATTGGCGTGCTAGACAATAGCAAAAAGGTAAGCTTTGTAATATTCATCTTTTTATCTGTCATATGTATCGTATTATCCTAACATTCAATAAATGCTTAAATGAATGAAGAAATATGTTTAAATAAGTGAAACATTAAGTAAATACAGTATTGATTATTAAATTGCAGCTGAACTTATAACATCTTGAGTACATAGACTAGAAGAAAGTCATAAACAAATAATTGCAACACCGAGTGGTATACTGTATTAAATGAATGTGTAAATATTAGTAAGAGTGCTGAGTAAATAAAGGCAACAACTTGGAATTAAGGAGGGAGTACTAATATTTCTGTCTCACATATATAAAAGTCTGGAGATGGTAGTCTTATGCTAATATGTAGGCCCTGGTTCACAAGACTCTCAGTCCCAGGCTTATTTCAACTCTTCATTGTAGGAAACAGTGCTTTTCCTCACCCCAGGTCATTACCAGAGTACCAGCCATCTCATTTTTTTGCCACCATTATATTGAAGATTCAGCCATCAAGAAGTCTGAAACTTCACTGAAAGAGAACAAGAGGCATGCATCAATCAAAGGAAGGCTTCCCAAATCTTCCATGAAGTGCATATGATTTATTCATGCAATAAAGATTTACTTAGCACCTTTTATTTATAAGAGATTGTGTGTACCAGACAATAATAAAAATGTAATTGTTGTAATATTCATCTTTTTATATCTCATATGTACCATGTGTAACATTTAATAAATGCTTAAATGAATACAGAAATATGTGACATGTTAACTTACATTTTATTTCCTCAAACTTCATCTAAGACCTCCAAGTGACTTCAAGGATATCTGGTAGGAAATATAGTATCTATACCAAGCAATCATATGCCCAGCTAAAACCAAAACAAAACAAGAAACAAAAACAAAAAATTGTACGTGTATGGAAGAAGAAAATGGTGGGAAGTTTTCTAGTGAATGTGACTTTTGACGTGAATTTTGAAGCAAGACCATAAGCTGGAGCAATCCATTCATGGAGTGGTATGAGAAGACAATGTAAACATAGAATGGCATTTACAGAGGTAAAGAGATCAGAGGAAGCAGGCTATGGTATGTTACGTTAACTTCTGTAATATTAAACTTGGACTTTTATCTTGGTGAAAATTTAGAATCATCATTGGATTTTGCAACTGCATTATGTTATCTGGTGTTGACAGACAAGTAATAGACTCAGAACGGTGAGTTATCATGAGGAGAGACTGGAGGCAAGATGGCTGAAGCTATAGCAGGAATCCAGTTTTCAAAATATTGTCCATGCTATAGAGCAGAAGAAAATCTGAAAACAATAAAGATAGATCTTTTAGGTGGAGTAGAAAAGATTTGATAAGAAATTGGATGTGAGACTAAAGGGGAGAAAAGTGTCAAACATTTATCAGAAGTTTCTATTTTGGTTACTCAGTTAGAATAACTGAGATGAAAAATGCAATGTGACAAATACGTTTAATGGAATAAATAGGTCAGTTTTGGAATTAAGTATGAATTGACTATGAAACATATTTTTGAATGAATGTAAGTTTTAAGAGAAATATACAAATTGATTATACTGTTTAGACAAATATGAAGAGTTAAAATAGTATAATACAGTAAAATATTATATTTGGAATATGATTCCCTTGCACATTACACACCTCACTACCTCAAATATATCTAAGAAGCCAGATATAAAATTCTTCTTCCACATGGCAGGTAGATACCCTGACTTTAATGGAATAAAAGGTGTAATATAACATTTACAATGAAATATTGTGTGCTTTACGTCATCTTAGATGTTCAAGTGTCTTCTTAGTTACCATTGTGTAATATTTTAAAGGGTGAAGTGGGAAATGATTATAATTTGCTATTCTATAACTGCTAATAATAAATAAACTCATTTACCTAAAACACAGCAATTAAAAACACACTAGAAGATTTAGAATGGGTCCCTTAGGGTACTACAACCTCTTTTTAATATATTGTATATTGAAACATTCTCTATGAACTATCACTTCTTAATTACTTTTCTCGAGATATAAACTGAAGGGAATCTTGTAACTGAAGTGGAGGGAAGATGCTGTGAAAGATATTACCCTGCTAATGAGTCTGTAAATTAGAAATCAAAAGGCCAAAGAAAAGCTATTAAAATAAAAATCAATATTGTTTCAATAAAGATCTAGCAAATCATACGTCCAAATTCTAGAACAGATGTCATTTAACCAACCACTTTAAAATCATTTGACTTAAGAAATTGTTTCATTTCTCCAGAATATATTGCTAAATTATCCACCCTATTTAATTTCTAGCTCTTAACATTTCTGTTTTGAGAGGTAGCTGATTTATAGACCCCCTTAAGCATGAACAAAATCCCTTAATTCAAAATACTGAAATTTTTTTAAATGAAAAACTTTGTAAGGTAAGTCCTCTTCACTTCATTCTTCCTTCTACTTTCCACCTGCTGTTTATTTTGTTATGTTTCTTATGTAAAAATAATGAAAAACATGTTAAAAATGTATAAAATATGAAAATATATCTGGGATAAAGGGTTACCTCATATTTAAAAGTTCAAAGTTCAACCTATATTTTAAAAAGTTACAATGAAAAAGAGTAAAAGGAAAATATCAGAGTAAAATATGAAAAAAATAATATTTTGGAAAAAATAATTTATTGTATCTTGGTTCCAGATGAACCCCAAACCAAGATTTTCCTTGATATATAGCTAAAAGACTGATCTGAATTATATTTAGTATTAGCAAATATTTAGTAATGTCCAGGAATATTTTTTTAAAGTCAATAGAGGAATGCTTTCACACACAGTTTTATTATTTAACCCTCTTAAAAATGCTATAATAAACGTAGCAAAGTAACAATGTTCATAAATTCAGTATAAGGGATGCTTCACTTTTTGTTTAATAACTAAATTTCCATTCTTGATCATTGACCTCACACTGTTAGCCAATGAAAAGCAAGTTATATAAAAGTGAAATTATTTGCTTATTCAGCGAATCTGAAAGGCGAAATATGATAAGTGACATTTTAATAAGCACAATTCAATTCAGAACAAAATGATTCTTCAGATCGTTTTATATTTTATAAATTTGATAATCTATGTAATTATTTATTTGATATAAGGATATATGAGAGTTTGCTTCAATATTAAAATCTTCTGAGGACTTAATACTCTTTCATTTACTTCCCAGTAGAGATAAAATTAAGATTTTAATAAGTAGGCAAATTCTTCTACTTTTCAAATATATGGGCAAATGTAAATTGTAGAAATAGGGATAAGTTATTTCTTGGGCAGTGTACTCTCAACAATAATAAACAAATCAATATGAGCACTGAATAATCTCTTAATTAAGAAACTGTCCATCTAAAAAGCAAGTTAGTCCAGTTACTTTTTGTTGTTTTTGTATTTATGTATGTAAATGTGCTTTAATTTTATTCAATGATGGCTGTTAAATCAACTTAATAGGTGTCTTTATAGACCTGAAAACTTAGTAATCATTTTAATAGGAATAACAGCAAAGAAATTCCCACATAGGAAAGGCACATTTTAAGACATAAACTTTATGTTCAGCTGTTTGCAGGATGAGGTTCATAGTAAAATTTGGAAGAAGATAGTACAGGTTTTCTTTATCATATAAATTGTGACAATATTCTCAAAATGCTAATAACTTGCTTTTTATTTAAGTCCTCATTTGTCTGTATATTTTATTCATGCTCGTAATCATAACCACCACCCCCCACCCCCACCACCCCAGTTTCGTTAGTTTAAAATGGTGAGCAAGCTATACTTCCCTTCATCCGCAATGGGAGGGATCCTGGGAGGGGAAGGAAAACGTGTGAGAGAAAACATCTTTCCTCTTTTTCCTTTTAAGTTGATTTACGTAGATACTAAACAACAGCCCAGCATATTTTCTAAATCTGCTTTTCTTCACTGTTGGTACATTTGGTAATGGGTGCTTTCAGCCATTCTCCAACTTGCAATGATGTTACAGAATTTGTTCCCATTACAAGTATATTTCAAGTGTTCTCATCGCATAAAGTATGTGAGATAAAGCACATGATAATTTGCTCTATTGGGCCTCCTAAAGTGCTGAGGCCTGGCCCAGGCTGTATTCAGTCTATAACAGAGCACCTGTCACACAATATTGTCACTGTCTGTCCGTTTATTTGCACCTAGCTCTCATATACTTTACGCTCTGTAATAGAAGAATCTCTGCTTTGTTTACCTTGTAATCTTAGGACCTACCACAGTGTTCCATATGATCAATATTGTAAAATACAATAAGGAAACTAATAGTCTAATATTAAAAACATACAGAAGTAGAATGTGCCGCAAAATTACTACACTGTATGATCTTGTTTGAAAATATATGCATTATATGTGTGTATATACATGTATATGTGTATTTGAAAACACACAACCATTTTCTTAATGAATACTTTGTCTAAGCTCTATTTATTTATTAACCTATCTGCAAATGATCAAAGCCATTAACTTCAAAAGAAAGGGGGGGATATTAAATGCTTTTAGTACTGATTGCAACTGACAATAAGGCCAAATTACCTTTTACTAAAACACGAATTGGTCAGTATATCAGAATTTTATTGTACTTCTTACTTAAAATTGTCCTTCATTGATTTTTACCTTCATATCCTTAAAATTTTCTGAACTGACCATAAAATCGTATCTGATAGAGCATTGACGTAGAGGAGTCAAATTGAATTTTCAGAAAGACAGATCATAACAGGTTTTTATAGGTCTTAATAAATAACTTGACTTCTTTTTTTCCTTTGTCATCATTCCCTTTATTTCCCTAAGACATTTTTGGGGCATTTTGAGAGGGACATTTTGATAATCTACACAGTAACATTTGGTACCCCAGGAATTCCAATGGCATGAATGTTATCATTATGTATTGTAGTAAACTAAGCGTGACAGTGCACTAAAATACTAAAAACAAAGTATTTACAGTCAGATATACTTGAGATTAATTATTGGCTGTACCACCATTTGCCATATGAATCTGGGTAATTAGACCATGGTTTTGTGATTTGTCAAATGAAATAATGCTGTCCTATAGAGTGGAATTAACTAAATAAAATTAACTAAATAAAATGCTATAATTAGTAATTATATGGAATTAATTAAATAAAATAGTATAAATCAACCAATATCTTGCATGGCATGCCATCTGGCAAAAAACAGAGGGGAGTTATATAAAGATGTATAAATTAAAGAGAATACAGCAATTATCTTTTTTATTTGGTACTTAAGACCCCTTAATGTTTTTGAAATGAAATAAACTTTAGATAGTATCTAGTCTTGTGTTTTCTAAATGCTGATCCAAAGGCTATCTTTGGAGCTTCTAGAAAATTCACATTCCTGTCCCCTGTAGTCAGATGGTTTCCACTATGATTTCCACTATTTCTACTATGATAGGTAATATGAATAAGGCCAAAAATAAGTATTTTTGTGAAGTATTACTTTAAAAAAAGTAATACTGAAACTTACCAACTTGAAAACCACTGATCTTTATGCAACCTACTTATTTCATAAATAAGGAACCGAGGAACACGGAGCTGATTTGTGTTTGAACTCATTGTTTTCAGTTCAGGTTTTTGTTAACGATGTTGCCTCCACACACAGGGCCTATGTACAAGAACCAGGAGGGCTTGTGAATTTAAAGCAATATGCCCATGGAGCAGTCATGACTAAGAAAGTCTGTGATGGCTATGCACTGATGAGATATGGACGAGGAGTCTCTCCAGCAAGAGCAATGTGTTTGGGGACTGGGTATCAGAGTTCTGTGGTTATTAAGGCTTTTGCCCGTTTTCCATTCTAGCCAGTTTCCAAAATGAGGGTAACATTTCGGGAATGGGAATGAGTTGTCTTGAATTCATCAATAAAAATATAGCTACCTCATGCTAAATCTTAAAGGCAGTATCACATGGAGAAAAGGAGCTTGAATATAGATCTGTGAAATACAAAAAAGTTACCGATTGTTAGATATTTCACTCTAGAGATTGTCTTGATGTAGTTTTTGATTGGGCAAAATGATGTTATAATTGATAAGATTTATAATTGAATATATGTTCATTAGTCTTATCCTCACTCTTAGAATTGACCTTACACTTATTACTTAAGAGTGCTGAGCACAGTTGGCAGAAAGTTATTATCCCTCATTTAACAACCCAAAAATCTTTTATTTTCTCACAACTTCTTGTAATGTTGGAGCCTCGGGTTCTTAGGGCTTTTTTAATGCTGATGATGCTGAACAGCGGCAGACCTCTCACTTAAAACAGAGGCAAAATTACCATGGAAAAATTAAGGAATTATATATCTGGTAACTAACATGACTAAGACATAAACTAATCTGAATCTAATTTCCCCATTAATGTATTCAGCAGAAACCTGTTTAGTAAATTTTTGGGATTAAGAAATAATATTGGCAATTAAAACCATTGTTTCAGTTTTTTTAAAAAGTGTGCCATTTACAGAGCAAAATAGGACATCTGATTCTACAATATTGAATGAACTAAGAATTTATTAAAGATATTTTGAATTCAATTTGGACATTGACCAATTGTTAGGAAAACACAAAAATAACTTACAATATCTCCGAAAGTAAGGTACAGCTTTCATAAATTCTAAGGCAGCTCACATTCCATAATAAACCTTTGGAAGAGAAGCATTGTTGGTACATTTCTCTTTTTTGACAACCTATTCAGCATTCAAATACAAAACTATGAAAACTACTATTCGTACTGAAGGTTTCTATTTTTTTCTCATTATATTCATTTTGAGCAGTTGAGTTATAAAAAAAAATTCAGTGTTTGATGTAAATGATTCTATGCTATGTAAATGATCCTCTGCTAATAGATATTATTAATGCTTAACAGCTATAAAATGCTTTTATCTGAAGATCCCAAAGGAATTTATGAGCATTACAATCTTCAGTTTTTAGAAGATGAACAAGAATTCTAAGAAAATGACTATACAGTTACTCTGAAGCTTTTTGACTGTGTGACTAGCAATACACTGAAATTGGAATGGTTGAAATGCAAATGGTCTACTTATTCCATGTATTTGCTTTTACATGAAGAATTGCCCAATCTGGTCCCAGAGAAGAAAGGAAGCTTGTTTTATTTTATTTTTACATGTGAAGAAACAGAGGTATAGAGAATTCAAACAACTGCAGTTCAAACTCAGGCTCCCTCCCTCCAGAGCACATATTCCTCAGCATTGCATCACAAGGCTTTTGCTAAACAGAAACTGCTTACGTTTAATGATGGCTCACTATGCCCCCAACATTTAACTATGCTCTTTCAATTATTATACCATATGCTACTTCAAACAAAACTATAATGTAGAACTGTTATTATTTCAAATTTCAGGTATTAGAAAAGTCCAGACACTAAATAATTTAACTAAATTTAAAAATAAATGTGGATGGCAAATGTGAACCCAGTTCTTTCTGAGAACCTTGTGTGCTTAATATGTCTGCCAAACTGTTGTCCGACAGAAATGTACATATGATATTTTAATCACCACTTTAAAAATATTAAGTTTTTATACTATTAAAATTTCTGTGCTTTTGACTCATTTTGAATAATCTGAATCATTGAGTGTGTGTTTTTAATTACAGAAAAATAACATATGTTTAGTATCAAGAATTTTTGAGTATGTGATGTCTTTAAAAATATTTATATTAATTGACCTGGTTATTTTTTATTAGAAATCTAATTCTAAACCTAAACACAGAAATGGTCTTATAACTAAGAACTACTGATAACATATATATATAAAGCAATAAATGGAACAATTAATAATATTTAAAAATCAAGCAATAAGAAAAGAGTGGTGTAAATTGTAACATTAATTCTTAGTGGGATATTGTGTATTCATTAACATGAGAAACATTCATATAAGTATATTCAGAATAAAAATATGGCTACACACTTGCCTATATGGTCATGTTAAAATTATGTTTAGTAATTTTTCTCTCTTTTTATACTCTCGTAATTTTATTTTTTTCGTTTTCAGGTATTTCCTGTGTCAAGTAGAAAAAGACTGAGAAAAATGCAATGGCAGAGCCATAGCATAAGTTAAATACATAGTTATACAGTTTATCATGCTCAGGAAATTACCTGCAATTAGAATAATGTGGTTTTTCTGGCTTATGTGGTGGTTAAAGTCTTAATTTCCAAGGATATACCATTAAAGGTCATTTAGTAAAGGTGGCCAGAGGGAATTGGGAGAGAGCAGTAGTGCTATTTACGTTAGAAGAAGATTGGTTGGAAATGATATGAATAGAATATTTAACTACAAGTATCAGTGCTAAAGTTCACTTTTCTCTGCTGGTTGTAGAGAAAGCTGAGTAAACCTGCCCTGATTGCTTTAGCTTGATTCTTTCTGGGCATTCTCATTTATGTACTGTGCTCCTAACCTATTAGCCTTGGGTATCAGAGTGATATCTTCCCAAGGAGAGTATCATACCAGGCTTGGAAACCTGAGAATGGGTGTGAGAGCATGTAAAGCCAGTCAAGTCCAGGTGGCTTTGTAAGATAGAAATGAAATCTGGACTCTATGCATGTTTCCAGGTCTAGCACTGTTTACCTGCATCCAGAGTTTTTAGAATAATAAGTTTGAGAATACGCAATGCTATCTGTAATGTTTAGAATAAACAACCTGTCCTAGATAGTCTGTGTAAAGAGTGTGGGGGGTGATAGGGAAATATCAGTATATGGAAGAGTGGGGCCAGGTTGACCTGGGATCAAATTCTGATTTACCCTATTTATTTACTGTGCAATATTGAGCAATTTACCAAACTACACCAAATTCCAGTTTTCTTATTGATAATATTTGGTTAACTATAGAGTTTGATTCATGAAGTTGCTACAAGGATAAATTAAGAGCGGTCTTCTCTATAGAATGTTCCACATACAGTATATTATTAGCATTTCCATCACTGGTAGTAGTGTTATACCTAAAACTCCATGGGGCAGTAGATGAGGGTTAAGCAAATACTCCATTACTCCATACACTTACTACATAGGGAGAAAGGTTTGGGTAATCTCCAGATTAGGAATTTTTTGTTTTACAAGAGTATCTGGGATGAAGAAAGATGAAATGCAGAATAAAGAATGAAAGACAACTGTGGGAGAAGTCAGGACAAGAAGGCCTATAGCACAATTTGAAGTCTTTCCTGAGACAAAGAGCTTGCTTACAGAGAAAAGTAAGAAAACCCCAACCTGCAGTTAAGATTCTCTATCTTGAGGATAAATGATACCGAGTGACTGCTGTCCCTATGCTGCAGCAAACACCAATGAAACTAATTTAGAGGAAGAATTTTAATCAGAAGGAGATTATGAACTAAAAAGTTTTAGTTTTGAATAGAAAAGAGAAAAAGCAAATTGTAAGTTCATGTGCTGAACGTAATAGAGAGTAAATTGGAAATTAAACCCGGGAAGGTATGGCAGGCATTGGAGATAATGTTTTAAGAAGCGGAGAGAGTTGAAAAGATAATGATATAAAAACACAAAGCAGAAGTCAATGAACTGGCTGCTTCTTCTGTACTATAAGTTTCTGTTTCTATACTTGTACGCATATTTCTTCCCATCAATAAATAAAAGATTCATCCGGGAAAGAAGACTGCCCTCCCTCTCTTCTTCGAACAATGTTTTTTCTTCCCATTTAGGTGAATTAGGCAAATACGTGAACATTAGCTAAAATCATTGTAAATGGCTTATTCGAGAAATCAATAATTAATTTCAACAAACAGATTAAGTATGAATTGAACTTTCATTGTATAAAAGATGGGAGGGAGGGGATTTTACCGGTTTCAATTGAACCCCGGCCTCCCTAAACACTTGTGGGCAGCTAACCTCACCTCTTCTGTGGACTAGGCGCCAAGTCCAGGATGTCTTGGTTTTACTTTTCAACCATTTTGTATTCTTGGGTCACATAAGGCTGAACTCTAGCCCATTAAATAATATGTTCTTTGGCCATCGCTAATCCATGTTTCATGTTCATGTTAAACGTTAGACTTCCCCATGAAGTTTGCAGAATCGTGAGCTACCACCTGGGAAGAAAGTCACGTCTTTGGTTTTATCATCTGTTGTTCTTACATTGACTTTAGAGGTACAGGTAGGCAACTTCTCTTCAGGTTTCCCTCTGGTAAAATTATATTTTCTTGTGATATTAGAATTAATCACAGTTTCAGGTGATATTAATCTGATTCTTTATAATAAAGTTCACAATCAAAATTTTGCCTAATGGTTTTGTGACCTGTTTGCCTTCATCCGTTCAGACTTCCGTAACAAAATAACATAGACTGTATGGCATATAAATAACAGAAATTTAATTATCACAGTTCTGAAGGCTGGGAGGTCCAAGATCAAGGCTGCAGCAGATTTGGTATCGGATGATGGTTTGTTCCTCTCAGCCAGTGCCTTCTCACTGTGTGCCCACATGGAGGAAGGGGTAACACAGCTCTCAGAAGTTTCTTTTTAAGGGCACTAATCCCATACATGAGGATGAATACCTCATCATATAATCACCATCCAAAAACAGCACCTCTTAATACTGTCACCTTGAGGGTTAAGTTTCAACGTATGAATTTTGGGAGGACACAAACGTTCAGACTATATCCCTGTTGAAAAGGATCTGGATCCATTATTTTCTTGTTATAAAATTTTTGATAACAGCAATAAAGTATATTTTCTTTTTATACAGGTTTGGAGTTCTTTTGTTTACCTCTTTTTATTTTTATTTCTCTTTGGTAAAATATATAAATTCTGGAATTAATAGAGATTACTTGTAGTTTTCTTCTGAGAGTATTTTACCTACTAAAATCCTGGAATTTGTGTATTGCTATAATATCCTGGTCCCTAAACCATATCTTTAGAGATATAGACATTATCATCCTGTATTTTGAAAATTCATTTAATGAGCATGTAGTACTTATAGACTGGGGGAAAAGTATTTTTAGAAACTAGGTAACAGAAGGTATAATATAGTCAATGCAAATCATTACTGGCAAATAATTAAATATTCCTCTACCATAAAAATCTAAGGAGACCCTTTACTTATAATGATAGTTTGGGGACACATTGGAGTATTTTATGTAAGTTAGCCTACTTTCTAGTACTTCGTATAATAAAAGATTTTTTTTATTTTATCTTAAAGCAAATAAAAGAGATGACCCTCAAGAGAAATACAATATAATTCTGATAGCCCAATATATGTCATAACGAAATATTACTATCCTGTTCAATTATGATAAAGATTTTCAATAAACTTTTGACATTTTTGGAGGCCTGATTCTCAACATCATTACAGAGTGATTGAAATTATTATTCCTCTCTGACAGCATTCAACCTCCAAATCCACGCTACCATTTTTCAGATTATTTTTAGAGGACACATTTTAATTCACTGGAATAGTCACAATACAGACCTTTAACAACAACACCAGGGAGCCACACTAATATTTACGGAGAACCCTGGGGAAGGAAGGTGATAATGTGATCATACTAGTGTATGCTGTAGAAAGTAAAGGCATGATTTCTAACACAAATACTAACAGAAGTAGGTGTTCTTGACATCAGGTTTTCAAAACAGAGCAAAATCTTCATGCCTGATTATCTATAGGCTAATAATTATCTGCTACAGAAAGTTAATTCATGGTGTGTAATTTTAAGTAATGATGTGTTTATTCCACAATGGAAGAAGGGTTTAAATTCCCTTGGAATGAAATATGAGAATTGCTTCAGAAGTTCACATTACTTAGAATCAAATAATTCTAAATTTCATCTTGACAGATTATGAAACTATATCACCTTTAAAAATTTCCAAGCTAGATGCTCCTGGATAGAGCTTTTTTGGAGGACTATTTCAAGTTGTCATGACTAAAAAGTTCCATGCAGTTCTACAAATATTTACTCAGTAACTTCTATGTGCAGAAAATTGGAAGGCATGAATGACACAGATTGTTATTCTATGACTAATAAATAAAGCCATTTATGCTTTGTTAGAAATGACAAGTCCACACATCCACTAAAGATAGGCAAGAAAAATAAAAACATGAAGCTGTCTGAAGATAATTGATAGCATTGTAAAAAGGGAACTCTGCTAACCTGAAAACGTATCAGTCATTACTATTGGGTTGGAAGGACAGGGAGAATTGTTTCTCAATTCTGATAAACTTTTGCCTACAATCAAATTAGGTCTCCAGTTGTAGTGCTACACAATCTAATTGTTGAATGGTATTTGGAAATATCGATTTTTATGTAAATTATTAGTTTTTTTTAAAAAATTGAAAACCTCTGTTCAAGACAGAAACTATGCATATTTGGAATTTCTGCATGAACCTGTTAGATGCAGGCAGACGAGATAGCTGCTTCATACTCTTCAAATAAGCCAGTGTCCACACAATGACATTAAAGAGAAAAGGAAGCAATTATCTGTTATTATTTCTTTCTTAATGTAAAAAATTATATTTAAGAGCCTATTTGTCATCCATAAAATGAAAATAAACAGTATTCTTGGTCATCCTTTTTACCCTCATGTATTAAATGAGTTCTTTTAGAACACTTCCACCTCCATGCTTCCCTCAGTCAAATTTGAGTTTTGTTAAGATTATACGAATTTTACTTTAATATTTCTGTTTTTATTGCTATGAATGTGTGCCTTTTTTGTTTCAAAAACTAATTTTTAATAATAGCATTAAATCTTGGAAAATGACATCAGACTTTGAAATAATTAAGTGATAAGGATTTTATTTCTCACCATTCTTTCTCATATACCACAATTTTCCCTTTATATGACTTTTCATCTTAAAAAAATAATAGTTCTTTCTATTTTTTAAAAGTAGAAAATACTAATAACTTGTACTACTCAAAATCAAGTGAACTCCAAAAAATGCTTGGCTTTCATGAGGGTCACTGATTGAAAGAGTGATGCAAGTTCACAGCTCAATAGTGTCATTGTGTTAATAATTATAATTTCTAGTCTCAGTTCTGACTCTGGATCTTATGGACTTAGGGCTATTCATACCATTTGTCTCATTTGGGCCCACAATTGAAGGTACTGAGAAACGGTTCCAATTGCAAGACTTATAGTCACTTTTAAATTCAAGTTTGAATTTCCTATCTGCAGAGTAGGGGCTTTCCACATGAAAAACGAATCCATGAAAAGACTGGATGATTGAACATTCATTCCTTGCCCTGCTTTGCAATGAATATAAACTGACTCTGTTTCAGTTTATGCACCTACTCATTTTCTACTTTAGAGCAGCTTTTATGCTAAGAAAATGTCTGAAAAACTTCTATCTCCTGGGAAGAAAAGTGTGTTATATGTCAAAGCTGCAATTGTTAAAAGACTATAATATTTTCAAAGGGTTGGAATCAAGGTCAAATCAAAAGGCTAAGTCCCTTTACTTTCCTGCATATATTGTTTCCATTTCTCTCCTCTCTATTATAATCATGTCTATTTGCTAAAAGGTTATGCAAAATAAATTAGGCTTTTAGAGCACTGACAGCTCAGCCATAGTGAAATTCTTTCCGCTATTTTTTTTGCACTTTATACATGAACACCTGCTACACTTTTAATGAGCTTTAAATTATACTTTACACCCATGTAACAAGAATGGATATTGCTCTTTAGTTATAATCAAAGAAAATATCAGGATGACTTGTTGCTAAGAGCAACAGCTTGTCAAAAAAATAATACTTCCTCCACTAACAATATAGATAGATAGGTCCCGGTTGATAGATAGAAAATATGATTTATACTGCATTGAGAGTTATCAATCTTTTAAATTTTCTTGTCTTCTGTGATTTAAGAGGTATTTGTCATTGCTCTACGACTATGCCGAGATTATTTTCTTTTTTTCTTATCTTTGTTCTTTCAGTCTCCTTGCTTCTAATAGGCCAAAGGATAAAAAAGTAGATTTTCTTTTATGCTTTTATTTTCTCTGACACATTAAAATGGAGAGACTTTAAATAAGATTCGAAGAGCCTCTTGAAATACCGCAATATAGTGGTATATATTTATTGTTTGATTTATTTCCTCCAATAATCTGACTCATTTTTAAATTCTTAACCCTACTTAAGTGACCTTTAGTCATTGTCAGATTGCCTTTTTAAAGGAGTTTACTATATCGTAGGAAAGGT
>PVKV010008290.1:16446-89089 GCA_004027835.1 Alouatta palliata
AAGAGATCGAGACCATCCTGGTCAACATGGTGAAACCCCATCTCTACTAAAAATACAAAAATTAGCTGGGCATGGTGGCACGTGCCTGTAGTCCCAGCTACTCGGGAGGCTGAGGCAGGAGAATTGCTGGAACCCAGGAGGCGGAGGTTGCGGTGAGCCGAGATCGCGCCATTGCACTCCAGCCTGGGTAACAAGAGCGCAACTCTGCCTCAAAAAAAAAAAAAAGAACGTACTAAAAATGAATTAGAGAAATTTGGCTGTACCAATCACAATTAATTTCTTTTCCAAATTGGTATAAATTCAATGCTACCTATTGAGAAGTAAGAGGTATGCGTGGAAAAGAGGATGTGAGGAAAGTAAAATAATCTAGGGTCATGTGAGGTGACCCAGGCCTGTGATCATAGCAGTTTAGGAGGACAAGTTGGAAGGATCAGTAGAACCCAGGAATTTGAGACCAGCCTGGGCAACATGGTGAAACCCCATCTCTACAAAAAACACAAAAATGAGTCAGGTGTGGTGATACATACCTGTAGTTCCAGCTACTTTGGAGGCTGAGGTGGGAGGATCACTTGAGCCTTGGAGGTTGAGGCTGCAGCGAGTCAAGATGATGCCACTGCCCTCCAGCCTGGGCAACAGAGTGAGACCCTGTTTCTAAATAAACAAGTTAAAATATAATCCAGTGGAGGCAGGAAAGGGGGCCATGGCAAAAGGAACTCAGCCATGAAGAATTTCTGTCCTATGTCCTATTCAGGCACAGGAAGAGTCAGGATTATATGATACAAGTATTGCAACTACGGGTTTCACCACCAGGATCTGCAAGGGAGGAGTATGTTCTTCCTTATTAAAATTGATACTTATCCATTCCTTACCTTACGTTGTGCTATACTGGAGATGCATTCATAACATAGACGGATAGTTTCATTTAGATTTATTGTTTGTAAGTTTTTCCCTTTACACTGAGAGTAGGACTGATTTAGATGTAACTATGCTGTTACTTAAAATGTTTCACAATATAGAGGTGAAAGGTGATTAAACAAAACAGCGATGGGATAAAACAATAGAATGGGACAGGAAGGAGAGTACGAGAATTGGTGAAGAAAGATAAAGAAAAAGAAAAAAGAGAAAAGAAACAGAAAAGAAATATTTTAGCATGTATGCTCATGCTATTGTCAAGTCTTCATAAGAATTTTGAAAACAATGCCTTGCTTAACTGGCAAAATAATCAACATAATAAATTCCATCACTTCGTCTTTCAATTTGGCCATTTTTTAAAATGAAAATGCTCTTTTAATTTTTAAATAAAAATTAAAAAATGTAATTTATCTTTTTTTTGTATTTCCTAAAATAATATACCTTTGCCTTCATAAGTGCACATTGCTGTATCCTTCTTTATGAAAAGAGAAATTTAAATGTCTCATTAAAGAAATGTGCTTCTTCCTCTTATCAACAGTAACAAAAAACTTCCAAAAATGTTTGGTTCCAAAGCTCCTCAATATGCAAGCTATCTATTTATACTAATTATTCAAGTCTTGGGAGACTGAAAAGCAGAGATAGAATTCTCATGAGAAAAAACAACTCTTTGTCACATGTGAGATTTCATAAAATTCACTGCTTTTATTTAGATTCAGATTCAGAAAGAAAAGAATATCTGATATTTTAATTTAATTAATAACAATAATAAATGTTTATAATAAAATTATGATTATGGTATATGTGCAGGAATATTTTTTTATTCAATTTGGCTGCAATGACATGGATATGTCCTTCAGGTATCCTTCCTCATTTTCTCTGAAACTAATCACATAGAACACAAAATATTAGAACAAGTATTTGATTTTTTGTGTGTGATGTTGAAAAAGCACAGAGTCAAAATGTATTAAATCTAGTGAACACATTCTGCCATATTCTATAAGGTATTCTCCAACTCGGAAGTTTTTATCTTAGCTTACCTTGCCTTACTCGATCATATCTCTCTCCATATTCACTAAATGATTCTCAGTTTCCCCAAAGTGCTAAAGCTGAAGTTCAAATACAAATCTGTCAAATATCCACTTATGTTCCATTGTTTTCCTATATAACATAAAAGTCCACATAATTTGACTTTAGGTAAGGTTTACAGACATTTTGTGTTAATTATAATATACTAATATTAGATTTCATTCAGTTATTAATTATTCTTTGAATCTTCACCATGAGCCAACTTAAAAAAAAACTTCATTAATTTTAAAGTGTAGACTTCGGTGTTCATCAAATAATGAAATTTGTAAAACAGCAATTTTTGCTATAATTAGAATTATCTTTTTTATAAAATGCATAAGAACCTAAATGAACCAAAATTTTATTGAACACTGGGCATCGTGTGTGATTGTGCGATTGTATATCTGTGTTTTAGGAGAGGGCATTTTAAATAAAAGTGAAAGTAAAAGGCAAACATAAAGTAAGCGGGCCACCATTTGATGTTGAGAGAACTTTATTATTTTTTTTAGTAATTTCAACTTTGATTTTACATTCAAGGGGTACATATGCAGGTTTGTTATATGCTGAAACTCACTATATAAATAGTAGAATCATAGGAATAAGCAACTTAGCAGATGTGAAAGATTGAAGATTGAGGGTGACAATGGCCTGTTTTGATTACCACTGTATCCCAGCTCTGAGAAAACTACCTAAACACTGAATATGATTGATACCTGTTTGTTGCATTAATAAATATAGGTAAGTGGTTAAAAAGAGCAAGTATCTTTTACCTAATCGCTATGCTAATTCTAAACTGTACAGGTCTGTTTTAATTATACTACATTTAAGTTTTCACATTTCTAAGTTATTTTTGCAAGTCCCAGCAATGTTGTAACTATAGCCTCTCTTGTTTCTCTGAACACAGACTAATCTCAGTCTCAATATTAGGGAAGCAGACTATCGGCCTCAGGTTTCCTCTCCTTTCCCACCTTCTCACTTGGTTTATCCACTGCCACAATCACACCTTGACTAGCAACATATTTGGGCCCATAAAATTGTAATTTTGAAGCGTGGGTCCAATATCCTTGTAACCTTTTCAGCAGTAACCATTAACAGGCACATAGGGAACCCTCCTAAGGTTGCCGAAAAAACGGAGATAAAGACTATCCTAGAAAAAGAGGAACACTCTCCCCTAGACCAGACAGTGGTGGGGGGTGAGGAGGTTGGGGAGAGATAACACTGGGAGAAATGTCTGATGTAGGCGATGGGGGAATGGAGACTGCAAACCACCATGACATGTGTGGACCTGTGCAACAATCCTGCAAGATCTGCAAATGTACCCCAGAACTTAAAGTACAGTATAAAAAAAAAAGCAAAAGAAGAAAAGGAACAAAGATTACTGTTTTATGCTGCATCACCTTAAACTACCTGTTCCTTGTATTAGTCTGGACTAATCAACCAGCTTACTGGTGCTTTTTGGTTAACAAGTAGACCTTGGCAGATATACCCCTGTATAGGTTCAGGACCCCTAAAAATGTGATAATGATTTGTAATGCAACGGCAGCTAAGTGAAAGAGCACTGAAGAAGATGCTCCATCGAAGTGTTTAAATTTTTGGATATTCCAGTTAGTATGAAATCCTATTAATAGGATGATACAATCCTTAATAGATATTATTCTAACAGAGTCAGTATTAATAGATAGAATTTTAGTAGAATGTCATAGTTGATACACAGTTTTATTCATCTTTGGTGAAACCGGAAACTTTTTAATAAATCTGGTACACTCATCTATGTCTGTATGGTTTTGAAAATTAGAGATGGAATCAACAAAAATAATTATTTTATTATTTATTCTGTTACCTTGTCACTGTGCCATGTGATAGCATTATGACATCCGAACAGAGTCATACTATATTTCCTTTTACCATAATTGTCACCCTGTCTCCAGACTCCTGTCTCATTTCTTAACCTATTTCAGCCAGTAGTGAGAGGCTTCCTTGCTCTTTGCCTCAAAGCTTGAATGTTCTGAAAGAATGGGGAAAACAAGAAGTCTTTTTATGAATTTTAGACTTTAATAGTATGGAATTTCTGGGTAAGACATGTATATCTCAAATCCACACAGAAATTAATAGATTTAGGAGAAATCAAGTAAGATATCAGTAAGGTTTCTGACTCCTAACCCTACCCTATGAGGGCATATTAGAGGGTCAGAGAGGAAGGGAAAAGGACTAAGATGCTGATGACAGTACTAGCTGGGGCCTTGAACCCTGATTTCACATATATCCTCCAAGGCAAGAGAGAAGACTACAGAAATTCATATAGATATGGGTTAATCTGCATTCAGAGACACATTTAACCCCTTTTTTGGTACATCTCAAGGAAGTACTCAGATCGTAAAATAGAAATGGTTGCAGGAAGTGTTTATCAGACAGGTTTTGAGGGCCATCAAAAAGCAAACCCATTCCCCTCAAGACAGAGGGCAGCAGAACAATTCTTCTGATGGCTCCCAGAACAGCCTGGAGGTGGTGAAACACCATAGATGGCCCATGAGTTTCTCATGGCTCTATCATGAGGGGGAAGCAGCACAATGCTCACACACAATAGCAACGCATTTTAGTTAATGAGAGTCAAACTCAAATATCTCCTATTGTTACGCAAGCAATAACTCGGTGGCTTTTTTGGCAGATTGCAAAAGCATTTCATCAAATACCCGGGTATATCATTAACTCTCACAGCAGATGGCAACTCCTAATGCTTTCAGGAAAAACTGGTCCTACAGGAATAGGGGAAAACTTACACTGAGACTAATTTCCTTTCACCTTGTAGAATGGTTGCCTATGCTGGAAAATCAGTTACATTACAGAAAATTCAAAATTACATTTTTTGCACCGTTAAGTTTTGTGTTTAAATTCAAACTCAAAATCTGCCACTGTATAGAATCAGCTACATGTTCCCGCATATGGCACAGAGATGAGGTAAGTCCTTGTAGGAGTGAATGCAACTGGGAGGAAGAAAGGAGCTGTTCCCAGGAGAGCAATTCAGAGACCTTGGAACAAAACCCAACTTCTTTATATTCTAAAGGAAAAAGAATCTGTAAAAGTCTGCTTTTAAACATTTACGATGGGCAGAGAAGTGGAGGTAGATACTTATACCACAAATCACACTGTTTTCTTACCTTTAAAAAGACACATGTATAATTTGTTAGTAGTAAAAAGAGATCATACATGTAAAATACTTTGATTGTCTGCATGTAAGTAGATGCCCACATTTTCTTCATTTCCTTCTATTATCCTTTAGAGATGAAGCTAGATTCAGGCAGAAACATTTGTATTTTGCTGCCTTATGGTAGTGGGAATGAAAATAAGAAAAGGCAATTGAAGGATCAATAAGTCAATCTAGGAATTTTAATTTTAAAGCACTAACTAAAAAAATAGCAAAGAAGCCAGAATCCATTAAAGAAAACCATCCAATTGTGTATAAAACGCACATATACTTTATTTTACATATTTCTATTTTTATGTAAGAGAATGTGTTTTTCTAATCATTCTCATTTGCCTGCTCATTGAGCTGTTCATTCATTTTAAACTGTTCTGCATTTCCCTCTGCAAGAAATTCTCAGTGGATAATTTTGATTAGTAGCACTTTCTGGATACACATCTTTTTGTTCTTATTTTCAACTATTACAGTTTTACTTTTTATTTTAATATGGCTTTTCATTTTATGACTTGTGATTTAGACTAATGTCTTTGATGTGAGCCATTAATGCAGCGATTTGATCATTTTACAATGACAAAGATATGAAAATACATTCATTTATTCCTTTAATAAGAAATGTCATACCACAGGCATTTAATAAGTAATTGTACATGAGAAAATGAAAGTCTGTCAGTGTCTCTGTTAAGTAAAAGCAACAAATCATGTAATTTTTATCTTTGTGAAGAGATAGGTCTTTTTGAAGATAATGATACAATGAGAAAAATCTAGAAAAGATTTTTAAGAAATTTCTGGTAAAACAAATAGACTCTCGCAAGCAGTATGGTTCTACCATAGCACCCAGGCAATCTTGTTCTTCTCTGCATTGGCCATGTGAGTAAGACTCGACCACAATTCTGGTGAAATGGGCTGTGATCTTCTCTGGAACCTGGAAGGACAGTCTTGTGAGGAGCTAACGCAAGGCCATTTTTTGTTCACCTGGTAAACTGCAAGAGGCCGCTGAAAGGCAGCTTCTCATCTGACTCGTGGTTCCAGTGAGGAGGTGTAGGACTTTCTGTCTTTTGGGTACAGCTGCAGTGTATAAAACTGCTTGGCTGTAGTTTAGAGTTGTCTTTCTCAAGAGAGAGGAAACCACTGTTAATGTTGTCTATCATCTGTCTCCACCATTTTGTGTGCTGCTGTGGGACTAGATTGTCGATAGCTGACATCACTGATAGTACTTTTCCTGTCCGTGAAAGTGTTAAACTTTTTAACTACATCTGTGCTCACTGTCTCCCTGTGAGGTAACTGTAAGTGCAGCAAGCCAATCCAGAAGCTGCCAAAAGGCTGCTACTTAGGAATTGCTTGACTGCTTGACAGGCAAAAAGAATATAATTACTAATAATAGTCTACCCTGTGTAGATGGTAGAACCCTACACAGGGGTTGCTGGACTCATACTAAACTTTAGCTAATTTCATGTTTCCCTTGTTTGTATATTTCTTCTTTTCTTCAAGTATATAATCTTTCCTTTGCTTTACTAGATGGACTGAGGTGACTTCATTTATCTGCTTTCCATGTGTGTACATATATATATATATTTACACACACACACACATATATATCTGAATATTTGCCAAAATGATAAAACACAGTATGACTATAAATGTTTTTAAATTTTCATTTTTAAAAAGGAGAAACTAAAATATAATTTTTGAGGAGAAACATGGTGTTTGTTGGTATTCTTTGCAGTTTTTTTTCTATCTTCTAATTTTCCAACTGTTTGCCATTTAATTCATTCTGGAAAATAATCAGCTATTACTTCCCTCCTCTTTCCAATTTGTGGGTATTCTTTGCAGTTTTTTTCTATCTTCTAATTTTCCAACTGTTTGCCATTTAATTCATTCTGGAAAATAATCAGCTATTACTTCCCTCCTCTTTCCAATAAGTCAAACTTCTCCATTATGAAGTTATCACTTCACTGCACATCATTTACTCTTGACCTCATCTTATTTTTCTGCCTCTGAGAATAATTTGACTTTTACAATTTTACATTGTTTATTTATTTTTTTATTTTCTCTTAGATCTTTTTCACATCATATAATCATGATCAGGGATTCTTTATTATTATAAAAGTAAACAAAGTGGAAACTCATCTAAGCTTATATCCAACCATTATTTTTTTCTTCCATTAGCAAACTTCTTGAAGACTGTAAAGAAACCGACACTCATTCCTCCCACCTGCCCGCTTGTTTACTGTCCACTCCTTTCTGAACTCACCATAATGTGGCCGGTACTTCATGCACTCTGCAGAAATAGTGAATGAAGTCATACCTAACTAACTACAATTTGTCATCTGTTTTACTAAATGTATTTGCATCTTATAACACCTACAACACAGAATTATTCTAGATTTCTCTCTAACTGTATGTCCACTGATTTCTAAATAAGCTTCGTTAGTGTCATCTCCTTCGTCTTTCCCTAAACACAGACGTTTTTCAATTTCTTTACTTGAATCTCCTGTTTTATCATTTTCTTTCCCTGAAGATCTCTTCGAGTTTCATAGTTTAATAATTATATTTATGTGCTTGATTATCATACTTGTATTTATAGCCCACATATTTTCCTGAGCTGCATTTTCAGGTATTTATAAGGAAATTTTGCTGGGTACCTTAGTAGCCCCTTTGAATCAATATATCCAAACACTGCTCAGCATCTTCAGTATCGATATGCTGCTTCTATGCATTCCTTATCTCTACAACAATTGTCTATTTTCTCAATCCTTCTTGAACCATAATATAAGCCTTTTATGCATTAAATCGCCAGTGACTCCCTCAGCCATTTGACAAGCCCTCTTTACTCTTCCAGTGTCCTTAAAGTGATCTCCTTTCTTTCTAAAATTCAGCTGTTCTAATTTAGGCTCTCCTTCCAACTCTTAAAACAGGCCTTTCATTGACCAGCTTATCGACAATATTTTTCCTCACATGAGTCTCACTTCTATGTCAGATATGCTCATTTGGATACACACAATTATCACTTTCCTCTCTAATGAGGAAGCCCCAGTGTTGCTTTGGCGTTCACTGTCACTTGTCCCTAGAAACAGTGACTCTCTGTAGTCCCTTGGGGTTAATCACCACGTGTCTAATTTAATCATGTTTATTTTATTTTCCTGGACAGCAATTGCTTTTATCAGGATCTGTGACCCATTCCTGGTCAATTGTACCTAAAGGTACTTAGCTTCTGGGAAAAGTTTTACTTACGTATTAAAAGAGATTCAAGATTGGAAATGTCCTTGTTTTTAACAGAACATTCGATTTCTGCTTATGAAGCTTAGAACTGGTGCAGCTATCTTTCAAGCATGAAGGAAAACATCACTAGTACATGGGTATGGCAAAGCAGACAGATTGAACGCTCTGGACTTTAACGAAATGAACTATCAATTGATGCTGCCAACTATGAAACCGTACTACCATTACTAGCTCATAACAAACCACGTACATTCAAACCTTTTAATGTTGACTAAGTTAATTTGTGTTTGGCTGTTATTTACAGCCAAAAACATAGCTGTTGCAACTCAACTCGCTTCACTTTATTACTTTTAATTGCTGTCTATTCCCTCACAGAATAAATTGTAACACTCTTAGGATAGTATTCAAGGTCCCACATTAACTGACCATGACATACTTTTCCAGATTTATCTTCCAAACTATTCTTCAAACCTTTAATACTCTACCCCAAATAACCCATTAATTCACTGTTCTTGAACATATTTTAGAATCTTTCTAGAATTTGCTTGGCAGCATTTTCCTTTCTACTTATAATAGCTTCTCCTACCTTTAAACCTTAGTTTTCTGTTGAAACATTTATGATCGTCCAAGGCTGAGTTCAAAAATAACAATCTTCATGAAGTTGCCCTAGTTCTATGCTTGGAATTTAAAACTCTTCATATGTGGAGTATTTATGTCATGTGGGAATTTTCTTCTAGCACCTGCCACAGTCTCTCTTGTATTAGAAACCTTTGTGCAGTTTCTTCTGTATCTTTGTAGACCCAATTTTACTTGGCAAAGTATGTACCTGATAAAGCAATTAGCCAAAATTACAAACTTGGCTGGGCGTGATGGCTCATGTCTGTAATCTCAATACTTTGTGAGGCTAAGGCAGGAGGATTGCTTGAGGCCAGGAGTTTGAGACTAGCCTGGGAAACAGAAGAACCCCATGTATTAAGAAAAGTAATCTGTGGCCGGGCGCGGTGGCTCACGCCTGTAATCCCAGGACTTTGGGAGGCCGAGGTGGGCGCCAAGAGATTAAGACCATCCTGGTCAACATGGTGAAACCCTGTCTCTACTAAAAATACAAAAATTATCCGGGTGTGGTGGCACGCGCCTGTGGTCCCAGCTACTCAGGAGACTGAGGCAGAAGAATCTCTTGAACCCAGGAGGCGGAGGTTGCAGTGAGCCGAGATTTTGCCACTGCACTCCAGCCTGGCAACAGAGCAAGACTCCATCTCAAAGAAGAAAAAAAGAAAAGTAATCTGTAACTGAAACAGGGCAAACTAAAACAAAATCTTCAACCCCTTATCCCACAGAGTAAGAATACATGCTGACAGTCATTCTTAATTTAGGATATACTAATTGTGACCTCTGAACTATATGTCAAGGAAATTTTCATACTTGTGTACCTGGACACATTGACACAAATGTGCATTGTAGCACTGTTTGTAGTTTAAAAAAATTTCAGTGACCTAAGTGTCCATGTATTAAAAAAAAAAAAGGAAATTAAATGTTACTTAATTTATACTATCAAATGTTAAACAGGCATCAAAATAGATGAGCTAAATCTGTATGTATCAATATGAATAACTCTTCAAAACTTAACATTGAGTCAAAAGAGAAAATTGTATACTATAAAATAAGATTTAGAAATTTCAGTACTAAGAGGGTAACCAATATCAGAAAGGAGGCCCACACCAGAAAAAAACATCTTGACTTGAGGGAAAGAAGGATTTAAAAACTGTAAACTGATGGACAGAACTTTTAGAGCATGAAAGTAAAAGAGTATCTCTTATTGACAACAGTGAAAAGTCATGGTACCCAAAGAACATGAAAATCTTTTCCCTTCATTCCCAATCCTCTGAATAGGACTTAGATTATCTTCCCTCCTCTCTCAGAAAGAGAAATCGTTCTCCCTATTCAAGGCTAATTATTATCCCTGTGTTGCAGAGCACATTCAGCCCACTGTCTTGGGAACTTTACATCTACAGTTATGTATTCACCCCCTTGTCTTTTCAAATTCTATATAGTATAATTTCTTATCTTTTTATAGTTTATAAACCTCTTATCTCTCTCTCCTCTCCTGTTTTAACAGATGACTTATTTTTAGGAAATGTTTAATTCATGCTGCCTCCATTGTGTAAATTACCATTTAAACTTTAGTTCATAACAATATTCTCTCTGTTCTCTGGCATTTACCTAGCTGTCTTAGCATCTCCCAAAAAATCCTATTCACCAAATCCAGTAAACACTCTCCAAAAATTATTTTTTGTTGACTCCAAATGTTGCACATTATTTAACCAACTCTTTTATAATGAAAAACCTGTTTATACTTGCTTTTTTTTTAAATCACAAATGTTGTATTTTAGAAGAGTTTTAGATTTACACAAAAGCTGGGAAGATAGTACAGAGAGTTCTTGTATGTCCTAGGCTCAGTTTCTCCTATTACTATATTAGTAGGTATATTAGTGCCAATTAGTGAAACAGTATTGATGCATTATTATTAAATAAAGACCATTCTTTTTCAAGGTCCCATTCAGGATACCACTTCACATTTAGCTATCATATCTCCTTAGGGGTCTCTTGGTTACGTCAGTTTCTCAGACTTTCCCTGTTTTTGATGAACTTAAAGGTTTTGAGGAGTACCGCTTTGGCATTTTGAATAATATTCTTTGAGATTCGTTTAATGCTTTTCTTACTTTTAAATTAGGGTTATAGATTTTTGATGGAAGGCTACACAAGCAAAGTGTCATTCTCATCACATTCTATCAATGATACATACTAGCAGCACGATTTATCACTGTTGATAGTATTCTGACGAAGTTTAATATTAAGTAAAGTTACTTTTTTACCCCCTTTACATACTGTAGTCTTTGGAAAAATAGTTTCTGCGTACAGACTGCTCTTATGGAGTGGGAACTTATATTCTACCTTCTTTGAGTATCTACATAAATTATTTGTAACTCTTCCACACAGCAAAGTTGTATATGCTTATTATCTATCTGTCTATTCGCTTATGCATTCATTTGCATTAGTATGGACTCATGGATATTTATTTTATACTTTGGGTTATAATTCAATACAATTTTATTTTATTTATTTTTTTTGGGAGTCTCGCTCTGTCACCTAGGCTGGGGTGCAGTGGTGTAATCTCGGTACTGGCAATCTCCACCTCTTGGGTTCAAGCGATTTTCCTGCCTCAGCCTGCCCCGTAGCTGGGATTACAGGCCCATGCAACTATTCCCAGCTAATTTTTGTATTTTTAGTAGAGATGAGGTTTCATTAGGCTGGTCTCGAACTCCCGACCTCAAGTGACCTGCCCACCTCGGCCTCCCAAAGTGCTGGGATTATAGGCATGAGCCACCACGCCCGGCCTTACAATTTTATTTTTTGCTTAAATTGTTCTGGCTTTGGCCATTGAGAGCTCTTTCAGTTAGTTCTTTTGTCCCTTTGACATATTCCATTCACCATGTTTTATTCCCCACCCCACCCCTCCCTTTTTTTTTTTAGCACTTTCTGGCTCCATGGCCCTACAAAGATGCTCACGGTTCATCTTGTATCTTTTCTGCCTGAGGTTAAGTGTTAACCATTTCTTCAAGAAGCCCTGGCTTCTTAAAAACTAAGATCTGAGTTCTAGTGGTAGCTTCCTTATGTTTTAAGCCCTATTTCTCTGTTTTCCCACCTTATTATTACTTCTTCTTTTTTTATAAGATGGAGTTTCACTGTTTTTGCCCAGGCTGAAGTGCAATGACATGATCTCGGCTCACTGCAACTTCTGCCTCCCGGGTTCAAGCTTGTACACAGCCTCCCAAGTAGCCAGGATAGCAGACATGCTTCACCACACCCGGTTAATTTTGTATTTTTAGTAGAGACGAGGTTTCTCAATGTTGATCAGGCTGGTCCTGAACTCCCTACCTCAGGTCATCTGCCCACCTCAGCCTCCCAAAGTGTTGGGATTATGTGTGTGAGCCACCACGCCTGGCCCTTCATTTCTTATATATGTTCCTTTCTGTTTGTCTGTTCCCCTTACTTTTTTTTCTGTTTGCTGGCTATTTGTTCTCATTTTTCTTCTCTTGCACTTATGCCTTCTCCTGAATGACTTCACCATTAGAAAAGAACAACCATCAGATACCTCTGGATGCTCCAACAAGAACTCCTCTCACTAATTCCCGGCTTCCCAGATTAGGACTCAGTGGATAAGCTCCAGTCAGGGGCGTGGTCCTTTAAGCTTCTACTCTCACTTCAGCTCTATTTGCATTCTCAAGTCTACCCGTACAAAACAGATCTATTTCCAGGCGTTTAGATTCTTGCTTTTTAGTCCATTTATAAAAGATACTTTTATTCTTCTTTGGGTCTTTTTATTTTCCCTTGGTTAAAACACTGGTGAGCAGAAAGAATGAAGCATCGACTCCCTAATTTGAGAGCTCATCTAGTCTCACTACATAAATAGATACTTACATGTTCACTATTAATAATATATATACTTCTAGTCTAAGTCACTTTCCCAAAATTTAAGACTGAGAATTTTAAATAAGATGCGCTCACTCAGGTGTCCCCCAGACATCTAAAAATTGTCATGTCTGAGCTTTCCTCCTTATCATTTACTCTTCCTGTATTCTATAGCCTAGAGGTTGTTCTAACATAAGCCTGTTCACTCAAGCAGAAAAAAGAGGACCCAGCCTTAGCAACTTCTTGTATTTTCTGTCCCCTAATCCAGTGCTAAGCAAGACCAGTTGACTCTGCTTTTCTAATGCATGCAGGCTTCTCTAAAGTCTCTTAAATAATGCTTTAGTGCCTTTATGTCACCACTGCTCTTAGGGAAAAATTGCTTACATTAGCATACAAATTTTGAATTTTCTTTTTTACCTTCAATTATGATTTCCCTAGTGTATGTCCACGCTACTGCCAATATTATGTCCACGCTACTGCCAATATTATCCTTCCTGAATATAAAGCTAATCATAAAACTCTATTGTCTTCAGAACAAAATTAACAGTCAACTCCCATAACCCCAACTTTTTTTTTTTGAAGTCATAGCAAATAAGACACGCACTAACTTCAAACACAGTACTTTTTCACATAGTAATCCTTCCCCAGGAATTCTTTTCTCTCTGTGCTTATGAATCTCTGTTTGTTCCTAACCTTTCATATTCTTGTAGCTTATTCACTCATCTGTTAACGCTTAGTTCAGCAGGAAGACCCATCTAACTATAAGGTGTGTGCTAACGGGCAGTTTTTCTGAGCTTGCAGACCCTCCACCATGTGCCTTCTAGATTTAAACAGTAAACTGTGTTTAGTATCCATGTATTAATTATGGGAAGGTGATGCAATTCACTTACTCTACACTCTACCCCCCTACTTTCTAATCAAATGATATGGGAGATTGGTGAGAGCCTGATATTTATTGGGCTACATTTTTAGAAGACAGAGCTAAAATATTGAGACCATGCGACCCATACCTGCCACATTCACTATTATTCTTTCTGCCACTTCTGATCAGGTAGAATGACTTGCCTTGTGGTTTGAGTCTGCAACAGTCATCAGCTGCCTCTGGGTGCTCCCAAAATGTCTCCTCTTGCTTTGTTCAACCACCAAATTGGACACATTGATGATGATGGATAAACGTTTGCTAAATAGAAGAACTAACAGTAATAGAGGATTTGAAGCTACTGATTAAACCAGTTGCTGAGGATATAGCGTAGAAGGCATACTTGGTGTCAGTGCCAAGGAGCACTTTTTTCAACAATCACTATCAGACTGTTCTTTTTTTTCTGTTTCCACAGTTAATATTGTTTCATTTTATGTAACTACTTTAAAAACATTCCTTATGCCCTAACTACATCCTAACCAAACCAATCTTTACCCCAAACTTCTTGATATCAGTTAATATTGGCTTATGGTAATTTTTAAAAATCCCAACTCAAACTAGTTTATGAATACAGAAATCCGTCATTTCAAACGGTAAGATATCCAGAGCTATGATGGGTAAGTGGTGCAAAATGACTCTTAATTTCTTTAGATTTTTTTGATGCAACTATAATCTCTATGTGATTCATTCTCAAGCTCTGTCAAGGACACTGCAGGGTTCCTAAGGCTCATATTTAGATATGATAATATCCTGAAAAATAAAATGGCCACTTCTTGCTCCTTGTACTTGTAGTAGAAGGAAACCTATCCATTCATCCGTTTCTACTTTTATTACCTTGATACTCACTTGCAATCATTAGGTAATATGTGGATCTTAATTTTGATTCTCCAAAAGCTGACCCTGAGACAAGAATTTAAGTAGAATAATTTATCCAGGAAGTAATTTTAGGAAGCACCATGAGAGTGTCATAGGAATGCAGGGTAGCCAGGCAAACAACAACAACAAAAAATGAGTTAAATTCTGAGTGAGGTAGTTAAATCTTGTCAGATATCCTTTCATGAACTGTGTGAAACACACAAAAGAATGGTTGCACCAACAGGCAAGGAAAGCTAATATGTTTATCCTTCAAATCTTGTCTTTCTCCCTGGCACTTCTGTTGACCTTGCTTATGGTCAAGAAACTTACGTCAGCCAAGAGAACTCTTAGGCAGACGGAGGCGGTTCCTTCAGTAGGAGGTTGAGGGTATATACAGAAAGTATCTACTGAAAGTGTAGGTGACGTTTGGGGTGTGCTAAATAGAAGAGGGCAAAAATAGTGTCTGCTACAAAGCCCATCCCACAATAATTTACCACAAGGATTAGTTGAAAAATAATTATTAGCATATGCTTCTCAATTTTGATGGGTGGATATCTGGAATAACCGCCATGATTACTATGCCCTCTGTTATAAAGGGCTTTTGAGTTTATAATGAGGAAATGAATCTAAGCCAAATAGTTACAGTTGGTTTTCATTATTGTAACTTAATTTAACTTTCCATTCAAAACAAAATATAGTCAAATCTAGTATAATAAAATCTGATTAACTTCTCTGTTTTTACTAAAAACTTCATTTACAATGCTTGGTTTTAGTCCTCTTAGAATTCCGTTTTTTATGGTCTTGTTTTCCTATTCTTGTTTTCCTATTAGTTCACTTGCCTCCACAATAAAATTTTAAGATTCTGAAAATAGTCAATGTCATTCCTTCCTCTTTCATTTAAAAAAGAATGACTTACAGACAAAAAGTAATTTAAGACAAAAAATAATTCAAGATTTAAAAAATATAACATTTGGCCTTATTTGCTTTATCTCTGTATCTATGTATAAAACTCTATGTATGTGTCTTTATCATCATTATCATTCTCTCTCTGTTCAGCCATCTAGACTCTTGGTATTTGTCAAACTAATTGAATGTAAGTTGAACCCATGATAACATTTCACCTCTAAATAATTTACACAGATTTTCAAAGAACGGAGACAATCTCTTCATAATCACAATAAAACTCAATAAATTCATCAGTGTTAAAAATGTTATATAATATACAAATAATAGTTAAATTTCCAAAATTGTCCAAATAATGCTTTTAGTTGGCTTATTTTGTTAATCCAGGATAATAATAATTATGCATTGCATTTAGTTGTCAAGTCTTTTATATTCTGTGTTAGTCAAGATTCTCCAGAGAAACCAAACAAATGAGATTTACATATAAAAAGATATTTATGACAAGGAATTAGCTCACACAATTATGGAAACTGAAAGTCCCTAGATCCGTGGGGTGAGTGGGCAAATTGGAGATTCAGAAAAGCCAATGGTTTAGTTTCAGTCTGAAGGCTGACAGGGTTGAGATCTAGGAAGCATCAATGTTTCAGTTACAGTCTGAAGGAAGGACAAAAACAAATGTCCCAGCTCAAAGGCCATTGGGCAGGAAGAGTACTTCCTTCTTCAGGAGAGAGTTAGCCATTCTGTTCTTTTCGAGCCTTCAACCGATTGGATGAGATCCACTCACGTTAGAAAGAGCTGTCTACTAATTTAAATGTTTACAAATTTAAATGACAATCTCATCCAACAGCATCCTTATAGAAACACTCAGAATAACGTTTGATTAAATATCTGGACAACTAATGGCAAATCAAATTAATGCATAAAATTAACCATAAAAGAGTCAACCTAAAATGTCTTCACTTAAAATACTATTTTTGATTATTCATGGCAGTAAACTTTTTAAAGATCCTGACTAGCTTTCCTTTTTTTAGTAACTTAATTTAAAAATAATTTCATATCTTCAGAAAAATTGTAAATACAGTTCAGAGTGTTTGCTTATAATTTCTCCACTATTTTGAACTTTTGATATTACCGTGATACATTTTTCAAAACTAGTAAGTCACTTTGGTACATTATGATTATCTAAAATTCAGAGCTTGTGTGAATTTTATCAATATTTCAATTCGCATCTTTCAGTTTTAGAGTCTGATCTAGGGTACACATTTAATTTAGTTGACATGTTTCCCAGATATCCTCTGGTTTAGGACAGTTGCTGAGTTTTTGTGGTTATTCATTATCTTTATAGTCTTAAGGAGTACTACAGAATATCCCCCAGTCTGAGGCTGTCTTACTTATTTATTAAAAAATTAGCCAGGGGTAATGGGTTTTTGGAAAGGGTATCACAGAGGTGAAGTTACTTTCTCATCTCATCATATCACGGGGCATATGATAGCCACGTGATTTCCCTAATTATGTTAACATTCACCATGTCATTAAGGTAGTGTTTGACAGTGTTTCTTCACCATAACTTTACTATTTTTCCTTCCCTAATTTATCTTTGAAAACAAGTTTCACTCAAGCCTAGAAAACCATAGACAGTGAGGGGAGTGGTAGAAATTAAATTTCACCTCCAGTAGAGGGGAGTATTCACACTATTATTTACAAGTCTTCTTTATGGGAGATTTGTATATTTATTTAATCGTCTATTTATTTCAGTGTGGACTCATGTATATTTCTTTTATACTCATGTGTATTTATTTTATACTTTAAATATACTCATATGTAAGAAAAATACTTTCCATTCTATATTTAAATGTTTGTAAACCTACTGTCCATCACTTGATTGACAAATTAACAAGTAAGGCATTATTAGAATACATTTACTATGGTAAAAATCAGAACATATATATATATATATATATATATATATATATATAAAATAAGCTACCAAAACCATCTGTTGAAGAAATCTTGATACTTAAAAGGACTTTCTTTCCCTGATACTTGAAGATCTCTCCTGCCTTTCATATGCTGCCCTAAATATGACAGCTGCATGGGTGATTAGCTCTATTGTCTATGAAATTTAAATTCCACATGCTTACTATGTCACTTCATCTAAAATAATGTATAGTAATGGAAAGGCTACCGATATTTATACATAGATAATATTTGTATGTTAGCAACTCACATTGCCACCAGAGTGCAAGGAAGCCTCAATATGTCACTTGAATTTGACAGAAAACTTATCGCTTTAATTTTTCAAAAACAGGATGAATATTTTTATACTTCCTCTGAATTTACATAGTCTATTTAGTGTCAAATGGCATTTTGAAAAAATATGTTTGATTTTCAAGGAAGAATTCATTTAATATCATGGCTACTGATTGGAATGTAGCAAATAACGTACTAAAAACAAGGCTAAACTTGTCACCGCATCTTATCTGCTATTTTTATGCTTTTGTATGTGGCCTTCAGCTGTTACATATAAAAAGTAGAGATGTGAAGGGGCATAATAGACCCGTGAAGCTCAGAATTCTAACTTCGTGAGTTAATATTTCTCATGTGAATCACATAGAGAAAATAACAATCTCTTAACAACAGTGTTATAGAATGAGATAATGTAAGCAAATAAAATACCAAGAATAGTACTTAAAATAGAGTGGGGGCCGGGCGCGGTGGCTCACGCCTGTA
Organism: Alouatta palliata; assembly: GCA_004027835.1. Lineage (NCBI taxonomy): Eukaryota > Metazoa > Chordata > Mammalia > Primates > Atelidae > Alouatta > Alouatta palliata. Next base: position 34,719 of record PVKV010008290.1, read on the forward strand.
ATCCCAGCACTTTGGGAGGCCGAGGCGGGCAGATCACAAGGTCAGGAGATCGAGACCATCCTGGCCAACATGGTGAAACCCCGTCTCTACTAAAAACACAAAAATTAGCCGGGCGTGGTGGCGCACGCCTGTAGTCCCAGCTACTCGGGAGGCTGAGGCAGGAGAATTGCTTTAACCCAGGAGACGGAGGTTGTGGTGAGCCGAGATCGCGCCACTGCACTTCAGTCTGGCACCTGGCCACAGAGCGAGACTCTGTCTCAAAAAAAAAAAAATAGAGTGGATACTCGATGTCTTTTGCTACCTTCCTCCTTCACAAGCAGATATTGACAAGCTTTATTTGATAAATAAAACCCATTATACATGTAATTTTATTTTGAATGTGCATTAATATTTTATGATTCAAACTGAAATTGATTAATCTTCATATATTATCACCTCTCAATGTAAGTGAATACTTAGTGTTGCTATTTAGAAGTCTGCAGCAGAGGTATAAATTCTCATCACTAAAAGTCATATTTAACATTTTTATATTAAAATGCATGGATTTATTTTCTTTAAAAATTTTAAAAATTCTGACAATGTTAACGAATATTTTGTAATTATTTCAGATAGCAAATCAAGCCACACACAATCACCTATTGAGCAAAATCCCCCCAGACAATGCTGCCCTTTGGTGATCAGAGCTTACTTGGCCCTGAACCTGCTTACCTCTTGCCACCTCATTATTTCCTTCCAGGGGATTTGGCACTTGTTCTCTCAAGGTTGTGCTATTTAGGGTAAGAGCCAGGGGAAGTAACGGAGGAAAAATGAACTAGGAGCTTCACAATCATATTCATTTCCTAATTGTTCTCCAGTAAAATCAAATACATTTCTTGTGAGGTAGACTGAAAGTCCTCTGGAGCACAGAGGCTCCAATTTTAAGATGTTACTTTGCTACTTCTTTTCCCAGTTAAGGCTTACTTTAACTGCATTTGTATCTGATATTGCCTCTGGAAAATGAAAAGGGACTGTGGAGCTCATGATGAACTCATGTGCTGTGATCTTTAATCCCTGCGTGTGGATCCGGTGTTTCTCCTAGTGTTCTATCGTTGTAAGTTATGCATTTTTGGAAGCCACATAAATTCCACCAGGGTTAAAGAAATATAAATAAATAAATAAATACCTCTCAATGAATTTGATCATCTCAGTGGTCTAAAAGCATGATAATTGGTTTCATGGGTGTACAAAATTATGAAAGACTGTTTTAAATACTGTGAAAATGCAAAGCTATCATAATAACACCCACTGTTGCTCACAAATGTTGGTGATATTATTTCCTGGACCTCATAAATATGTGTGCGTTTTATGCATAATGTATGTCAATTCTACTTAAAATGATGTTTAGTTTATTAAAGAATGTAAAATATAAGTGGTTATGTAATTTACTACCAGGGACATAATTTAGACTATGTGGCAAATGTGTATTTACTCAAGTCAAAGTTTTTAAAAAAAGTTATGTTTTAAAATTTCAAGTTTTCTAGAGACAGGGAGTGTATGTAGAGACTTGTTACTTGGGAATATTACGTGATGCTGAGGTTTGGAGTACAGATCTCATCACCCTGTTAGTGAGCATAGTACCAGATAGGTAGTTTTTAAACTCACTCCCCCTTGCTTCAACTCCTGGTAGTCTATAGTGTCTATTATTCCTACATTTATGTCCATGCTTAGCTCAATGCTCAGCTCCCACTTATAAGTGAGAACATGTGATCTTTGATTTTCTGTTCCTGTGTTAATATGGTTAGGATTACAGCCGCCAGGTTTGTCTATGTTGTTTCAAAGGACATGATTTCATTCTCTAAAATTAAAGAAAATATTCTTATTTATTAGACTTATAATAACTAAATATGTAGTTACACTTAAAAAATGGATCCTAAGCATAAGAAACTAATCTGCATAAGCTCATTTAATAGAACACCAAAACATTTCCTTTGCTATGTGATACTCACTTTGAATACTAAATATTTCCAAAGCTCTTTTCCCACATCTTTTTGTGCATAGGCAAGTGAAAAACAACAGGAAAACTCAGACATGTTAACTAACACTCACATGTTCTGTTAATTCAGTTAAGTATATGTCTATCTACATCATGTGTTGCATGTAATAGCTTCTGTGGCTTTAATCACAAATTTTGACTGGAGATAAGAGGAGATTCAGTAGGATGAAAAGTATTATAAACAGTTTATAAATAGCAATACATGAAAGCTCTTGTTTCCATTTCTGTGCTCATATTATAGCTATGAAAAGACATCTCAGAAAATATCAATCTTCATTTTATGATGGTTGTCATGTTTCCTTATAAAATCCTAAATATCATTAAATATATCAAAAATTAGCAAAGAATACAACATCCTTTTCAATACTGAAAATAGAGAATGTAATTCAAGAAATCACAATTTTTCGTAATAAAATAATATCAACCAAACTATGTACTATTTTATTCAAACTCTATATAAAGCATAAATTGTACAACTTTTTTTTAAAAAAGAAGACAGTTGTTTCAGGAACTATACATACAACAGGTGTAGGATTAGCCCCCATACTAATGGTTTGTCTTAATATACCACTAAACACTAACACTAACAAGTTCATGCATTTTACACTTGGTTTTACAATTTTGGTCATTATGAAACTGAAACTAAGGAAACAAATAAATGATTTATAAATATTCATACCCTTCAACATTATACACTTTAAATTTAAACTAGTATGTTAGTTACAGAAAGTTTTGTCGTGGTTTTTACTTTAAAAGGCTATCCTCAGGCAACTAAATAAAATAAACTGTAAATATGGTGAAAATAGGAGTGAACTGTATCACTATCAGGAAATAACCTAAGTAGGTTAGAAAAGAAGTGATCAGTGTAGTTGAGTACATTGTGTAGGAAAGTAAGGCTGACAAAAGTAGAAAATGGTGTGATTGTGAGATGAGGCAGAATCAGGAAGAGCTAACCACATTAAATTTGACCTGAAATAAGAATTTGAAACAGTGATATATTTGAATATTACATCTATCAAAATGAGCAAAAAAATCTAAAGACTAACTTGATATGAAAATTAACTCAAATCTGAATCTTCTAATAAGCTCAACTTATGTTAGGAATGAGGTCTATAAGAGTTCCAATGCCTTCAAATCGTTAAAGAATGTATTAATACAAACCCAAAGAAAAACTTTTCTCAATGCTTATAAAATGTATTTTGTATTTATGTTTTCATCGCAGGTATTCTATAATCTCAAACAGGTTCTAAAATTTAGTTCTGGAAAATGAATTCCCAGTCCTCTATTTATTAACTGATTGATAGATAAATGAAAAATGTTTTTGTTGAAAAAATTAAGAATGTTATTATTTTCCAGAATTCCAGCACTTTGGGAGGCCCAGGAGGGTGGATTGCTTGAGTTCAGGAGTTCTAAACCAGCCTGGGCAACATGGAAAAACCTCATCTCTACAAGAAGTACAAAAATTAGCTGGGCATGGTGGCATGCATATATAGTCCAGATACCGAGGTGGGAGGATCACTTGGGCCTGGGAGGTCAAGGCTTCAGTGACCCATGATTGTGCTACTGCATTCCCCCCTGGGTGACAGAGTGAGATAATAATAATTTAATATTATTATGTTTTATTATTGGCACAGGAACTCATTTATTTCAAAAGCAAATTTGTAACTTTTGAGGTCTCTAGAATCTATGTACAGTAGAAGTTAGTTTAAATAATCTCTTCTTAAACTACTACCTGGTTTAGATGGTACTCTCTATTGTTTCTGTAAAAAATGTTGATTCATATCCACATAATAGTAAACATTTGTGACAAATTGGCTAATTTCTAATATCATGAATCGTTTGTTTATTTTCAAAATGCTTTATGCCAATATTACTATGATCAACAAATTTTAAGAGAAATTATGTAATATGATAAAATATAACTAGAAAATACACTAAATTATCATAAAGATGTGGTTAAAATGCATCACTAAAAATTGCTCTCTAGGTTTTTTAAAGACTGTAAAATCTTAAACAAATCTTAATAGCTAAAAGAATTCTAGGGTTGGGTGCAGTGGCTTCTGCCTGTAATCCAAGCACTTTGGAAGGCCCAGGAGGGCAGGCAGATCACTTGAGTTCAGGAGTCCAAAACCAGCCTAGGCAACATGGCACATCTCCGTCCCTCCTAAACACACAAAAGTTAGCTGGGTGTGGTGGCACGCACATGTAATCCCAGCTACTCGGGAGGCTGAGGTGGGAAGATCACTCTGGCCTGAGAGGTCAAGACTTCAGTAAGACATCATCATGGCACTGCATTCCTGCCTGAGTGATAGAATGAGACCTTGCCTCAAAAAAAAAAAAAAAAAAGTAAATTAATTAATTTAAAAATAAACAAATAAAAGAATTCTGCAATAAAACATTATTTCTCTGCTATTTATGTTTTCTCACTTAAGAACATTATAATTGGAAAACATAACCCTGTGGTATATTCCAGAAATAAACAGAACCCTGTACCTGAGGTATTTATTTAAAAAAAAATTTAAATGATGTTGTGACAACGGGCTAGGTATTTGATAAAAGATAAATTGGATTCTTTCCTCCTTTTACTCCAGGATAACTTCTAAATTAGTTACAGACAAAATGTTTTTGGAAATGAAATTATAAATGAACTAGAAAAGTAAATATTGAAGATAAAATACCATGAGCTGAGTCAAAACTAAAGAAACTGGGAAATAGTATTTCAAATTGTATGACAAAGAGTTTAAACCCTTATTGACAAAAGGTTCTTAAATATCAAAGAGTAAAAATCATCAGCTTGTAATAGAATGGGCAAATATAAAGTAGATATTCATAGAAAAAAACACCTTAAATGTATGAAAACTTGCTCAACTTCCTTTATAATAAGAGAAAGATAAATAAATCTTTTTATCTCATCAGAATGGCAAAATTCTAAAAGCATGATGAAATGTTTTGTTAATTTATCTATGAGAGTAAATGTATATACACACATTTCTGGGGAAGTTGAAAAAAAGTATTACAGGTAGGGGGATGTTTTTGACAGGTTGATTATATCAGCAAGATTACACAGTGAATTAGCCCTTTGATCCCACTAGGAATCTAGCACCAAGCTATACTAGCAAAAACATGAAATAACTTGCTGTGGTAATTTTTAGCAGCAAATGAATGAAAACAACTTACTGTCCTTCAATAGGAAATTGAAAGATTAAATTCTTTATGTAATATAATGGGATATGATGTAGCCATACGAAAGAATGACTATCATTTTTATCCTATGATATGATACAATTTCTACGATATATGTGAAAAAGACAATATGGAAGAGTACATATGATTTTTTTTTTCATTTATCCATATTGGGAGAAAGTCACAATAAAAAAAAAACAGAAATGGAGACAAGACTTTACCTAAATACCTTGCGATATAGTTTCTAATTTGCAATATTTTAATAGTTTTATAATCAAAAACAAATAAAATTAAATTAGAAAGTAAAAAGCTTCTAAAATTGAAACTAATAAAACCCTCTGTCTAGGTTGATTGAAAATATGTTTTTCTATCTAAGTTAATTTAGACCGTATTATATTTTTCTGTTCAAATTTAGATAAATATTTTTGAAGAAAAAATTTTACTGAAAAGAATTTATAAAACGCAGCCTTCTAAATTTTATAAGCAATACCACTGTTATTGCATTAAAAGTACTTCATTTGTAATTGGATAAAGCAAATAAGCAATAAAATTTACTTTTTGGAAAAAAAAATTTTTGGTTATATAAGTAAAAATAAATATAGAAATAAAATGAAACAGGGTAAGTAAATATCCTGTGGTAGTAAATTGCAATTAAAAATACATCATTGGGTTGGGCACCGTGGCTCATGCCTGTAATGCCGGCACTTTCGAGGCTGAGGTGGGTGGATCATGAGGTCAGGAGTTCGACACCAGCCTGGCCAATATGGTGAAACACTGTCTCTACTAAAAATGTAAAAAGTTAGCCAGGTGTGGTGGTGCACACCTGTAGTCCCAGCTACTCAGGAGGCTGAGGCAGTAGAATCGTTTGAGCCTGCAAGGCAGAGGTTGCAGCGAGCTGAGATCTTGCCACCGCACTCCAGCCAGGGCAACACAGTGGCTCAAAAAAAAATAAAAAAAAAAAAACCAAAAAAAAAAAAAAAAAAAAAAAAAAAAAAAAAAAAAAAAAAAAAAAAAAAAAGGAAAGAAAAGACATCATGTCTCACACATTTGTTTTGTTTTGTTTTGTTTCTAAAGTACATTTTTTACTAACTCTGTTCCTTGCAAAGGCCAAGAAGTAATGGTAACTGACATTCAGATCATGAGTACTGCAAGTGGTTTCTCCGCTAAAAAGAGCAGTTTTGGAACAACAGCTGTAGGAGAAAACATGGAAGATTAGCTGAAGCATCCAGTGTCAGAGTAACAAGGGTGATATCAGAGATAAGTGGGTTACATCAAAAGAAAATACAGGCAATAACGGATGCTAGGTCCAAAATAAAATAATTTGTGCAGTACAAAGAAAATATTTTTATGAAAAATGTTCAAAATCTAAGTGATATTTTTATACAGAAATTGCAGTTCTGTATAAAACTGCAGGAGGAACTAAACTAAGGAGGAGCCCAAGGCAATAGGCAGCTGGACTTCAATCTATGGCTAATCTCACCGTTACCACAACCGGTACCATTGCTAACCTTAGTCTGCTACAGCCAGGCCTTTGTCCTCCTAGGCAAGGATGGTGGGGTATCTTGACAAAATAAAGGTCACTTCTAAAACAAAATTCTGTGAGATGGGATTGGAGAATGATCTCTTTTCCTTTCTTTCTCAATATGTTATTTATTTCTCCTACACGGTTCTTCTTATGTTTCTAGTACATGGTTTCCTTTGATTGTTAACTTACTCATCTATTACTTTTGCTTACTCCTTTGTGGAAATTGAACAGAAATTATATACATGATTGATAGTTTAAATTCTACTAATAAAGTAACGGTCAATAACACTAGCTAAATTTAGAGTTTAACTTCTACTAGTAAAGTAACTGTCAATAACAACAACTAACCTTATACGTTCCTTATTATGTGCATTGGTTTAAGCCTATAACTTTAATTCTCACAGAAATTTTGGGGAGCAAATACTGTTATGATTTCCATTTTACACAAGAGAAAAATGAGTCAGAAAGGTTGGAAGACTTGATCAGGTTGTAATTAGTGGCTGAGCCCAAAGATCAACCCACACAGCATGGCTCCAGAGTTCCCATTTAGAATCAGTTCTCAAATCGTATTTTTGCAGGACAAAAATTCCCTTCAGCACTCTTTCAGAAAAAGTTTTTTGAATCATTCTCATATATGCTTCTATTTAACTTAATTAATGTTGCAAAAATTATTTATCTTACAAAAATATAAAGACTGCATAAAAATAATTTATACCATGTTGTTCTATTTCATTATAATAATGTGTCCCTGTTACAATCTGCTGCTCATTGTTAAAGGACCCATTGATGGTTCTTATACATTCTTTTTAAATAGTTTAAAAATACATGTGCTTAAAATTATGGCAACATCTATTTTTAGGTAATACTAGTTGATCGATCTTTATTTGTCCTGTTCTCTATTTTAAAACAAATTAAAGTGTTCTTTTAACAGAGGCAGTTGGCAGACATTGCCTCCATTTTTGATACAATTTGACATTACTGTAACAGTCACAAAATTTATAAAGCATAAAAGTAGCTTTCTTGTATTATCATTGGAGAATTTTCTAATTTATTCTTTTTATTAAGTCTTCTAGAAAAGCTAAAAATTAAAAAAGTGAAATTTCTAAATTACTCTATATTAAAGACAACTTTAAATATTTTTCATAGGACAGTAGTGTATTAGCACAATACTTTGAAGTGATTTCTGCCAGTCTTAAGTAAAACCATTACACAAGTATTTATGGAACAGTTTTCACAATTAGGTGAAGTTAAAAAGCACTGTAAACAATGTTGACTCAATTTACCGCATTGTGGTGCAACATGCTATTTTAAACAAACTATTGATGGTGAAAAACCCCACAAAACACAATCTTTTAGAAAATGGCTTTTTTTTCTAGCTCTAATGGAAGAATCTATCTTTAAGTAATATTTACTTAAAGTGGCATATTTGTGATTATTTAAGTAAAAATATATGGAGCAGTAAGTTTTAGAATGTGTTCTTAAGTCAATGTCTTCCCATACAAAGACATTTCACAACAAACTTTATGAATACAATTTGTTTAGGAAAGAGGTGATTTGTTATTCCTCTTTGTGTATCTGAATCTATGTAATAATGAAACACGTTTTGGGTTTATATTATATTTTTATTTTGTTTTGACAAATATAATTGATGTCTAAATTTCATGTGCTCACACATACCCCGAGATAGAATAAGGGCACTTTAAGACAAGAATTTAATTATCTCTCATTATTACTACAATCACCTACCAAACACTAAATTCCCTTATGCCATACATACTTAACCCAGAAAGAAAGTGTTATTCTAATTTGTGGCATTTTAATTTTGACTGATTAACATTCACTTCATTTGAATTATAAACAAGTTTTTATAATAACCTTATGATTAGTGAGTGACTTTTCCTAGTTCTAAGTGGGAATAAAAAAGAATGTAGCCATCAGGTATATTGGAATGTGACCTCTAGCTAATTAAATTAAATTAGTCAACATTTTGAAGCAAATTTGTAGAAAATTTTCATATAATTTATCTCCCATGATAGTTGCAGAAACCATGAGAGGTTGCTGTTACTATCCTCAGTACGATAGGATACTGTGGATGAAAAAGTGAATTTTAGAGCGTATGTGAATTGCTCAAGGTCATATAGCTAATAAACTCAGACAAAGTTCTTCAGATTTCATGTCTAGTTCTCTCCATTGTCATACTGTAGTTATTAATCAAAAGTATATATTTTATTATTGGAACGATATAAACTTGATCATTTGTACATAGCATTCTTAGCTGGATACCTTCTTCAAATTTTAATATGGTAATTACTGAAAAAATGTGTTTTTCAATTTTGAAATAGAACACTTAATAAGTTCTTTTGTACCATGCACATCATTTAGACTCCTTCGATGCAATTCTGAATCTCAACAACTGCCAGCATGCAAATGTGTGTATATATATATGTGTGTGTGTGTGCACACGTATGTGTGTATGTATAATTATTTATGAACCTTTAAAGCAGGGTTTATTTTATACAAACAAGATGCTTTGGGGGACAAGTGGTATTTAAGATTCAGTGCCTTCTACATTCATTCTTATAAATTCTATCATGTCTCAGACCTTGTCATTCCCAGGAATGAATAAAGCAAAAGAGCTGGCTAGATCCAGTAATTAACTAGTGCAGCAAAAGCAGGGAGCAACTGACAGGTGTGTGCCAGGAGATATCTCACCCACATCTAAATCCCATATAAGCAACATGAAAAAATAGTGCCACTAGAGCCACAATCCAGGACTGCCATGCCCTATGCCCAGGAGAAACTAAATGCAGACAGCAATGACTAACAACTATGCTAACCACAGGCAAAAATCATTAAGTAGATCACTACTTCTGTTATTTATGCTTGTAACCACATCTGGGCAAGAATAGCAGGGTTACCTAAACAAGTTGGGTTTCATGCACTCAAATCATAAAATAAGTCAGAGAACTTTAAATTCTTGGGTAAATTTGAAGTTTATTGTGAAAAAATACATAGTTAGAAAAGGATTTAAAAACATATGTTGGATGATGATTTCTTGTTAATTCATCATTTACTTGACCCGTAGGGAGAATTCTTGCTCAAAATGGCAGTGATGGGTAATAACAATGGGTTCTTCTCTGTGAAAGGCTAAACCTAATCTGGGAAATTGTTCTCTTCACATGACTTTGGAGAATAGATTTCCTGGAAGCATAAATGTCATCTACTAATAAAATTAAATACAATTCATAAGGAGATAGTCATTGTATACATTACATGAAAAATATTAAAATTTTAAAAGTGCAGAGTATTTAACTCATGTTAGTCAATATTGATTACTTTTATTTATTCAATTCTGTTATCTCTATTATTAATGTAATAATTTAAAGTGGTGGAAATCATTGTATAGAAAACACACAAAATCAACATCATTCTATACATCCTTGTTAAAGTCACAATTTCACTACCCCTTCTTTGAAGCGATGATTTTTAAATGTTTGTATTTTCAGTTTGCTTGTTTTTCTCTGCAATGGTATGTATTGTTTATATTAGCATTACTTGAAATATGAGCATTTAAAAAATGTTTCTATGATAAATGTAAATTAGAACACTTAAAATTCACCCCATGTCACCTTCTACTCTTTAAATTCAGATAAATGTGTAATAATTTAGTTTTTTATAATATCAAAAATTTATATAAATATAATCAAAAATGCTTTTCTTTCTTATGAACTTCCTGCTTTTATTTACTGTTATTATGAAAAAATTCAAACATTGAAAAGGCAAAAATCAGAGCACAATGACCATAACCATGCATGTCTATTTGCACCATATAGGATGAGCTAATATATTTTCTCATAATGCTATATCTTTTAGGACTACATTATTTTAAATTATAAACATCAGGGTATTTCACCTCTGTATATTTGTGTATGTCTTTCTTAAACCTAAGATATTTTCCTATATAACCATAATAGCACTTTCATATTTAAGAAAATTATTTCGTGTATCATATAATATCTAGATCATAACTAATTTTTTCAGTTGCTATCAATTTTAGCTATTTCTTTTCATCCATCATATTAGACAAAAATATTAACACTCCTTATTTCTTTCCCCTCTTTTTCCAACTTCCTGTCTTCCAACATCTGTTCTTTAAACTTATGCTCACCATGATAAAGTTTTGTCTTCTTTGCCTATAATTTGCTATAAAAGATAAAGAAAAATTAAGGTAAATAAACAGTAGATTTAGGAGAGTTGAAGGCCTATACCCAATTCTTGCCTTAGGTTCTGTGGGAAGCAAACTATGAGGTTCAGGTTGAACACGTGTCACCTATAAGGGAGTGTTCTGGGGTCACTTGTGGAGAAGGGAAGGCAATAGGATTGGGTCAAGGGAAAAGCTGAACAGCCAAGCACTTACAATAGAAATAAAAGCCTGAGCTGGCCCTATAGGGAAATTTGGATCTGGATCGACTCTCAGAGATAAGGTCAGGGGCCCAGGCCGTTTTACACCCACTCGTTTGGACTGCTGAATGCTTGCTACTTCATGAACAGGGTGTGAACAGGGTGTAAACAGGGGCTGCGGCAACTTCCCTAGGCTGGAAGAAATTCCTGGGACGCTACTCAACTGAGAATTCTCAGAAGCCAACACTCTCAGAATCTGGGAGGAACATCGAGGTCCTGAAGCGGTGTCTGGGTGGCACTGTAACATCTATGATGTAGCGAGCTGACCTGACCTGGAGACAGTTGAGCCACCAGGCGCTGCCAGGTGTCAGAGTGGTCTATTACAACAAACAAGCCAAAATGAACATAGCAGTCAAGCCTTATTAATTTACTGAGGTAACTTAAGCAAAAAGCCACACAAGAGGAAAGCATCTCTTTCTTCAATATTCTCTTTTTCATCGTGGGAACAGTGCCAGGTGAGGATCAGGAAAATCAGCAAACACAGGGACTGTCTCATGCCGAGCGAAACTGGAACAGAAGTCTCCTGTGGGTTTTTGGTTTATTTGGTGGTTTTGTGTCTCCCTTGGATGAGGAAGGAATAGGAGCAAGAGTGAACAGGAAGAATAGGAGTGAACAGGAGGAGTGAATAGGAGGAACTAGTCCTAAATACTGAGTCAGAGTGGCAAAAAGCACCTTCAAGTCCTCATGCCCCAACTCCACAAGGGCTTGGCAGAGGAGCCTGAAGAAGTCCTCAGCTGAGCTACTTCCCTTTGCCTATGAGGAGGCCTCCAAATGGAAGTCCCTGGATTCGGAAGGCAGGTATGAGTAAGAGCATGGATGGTCAGGAAGCCTGGATCCTTGACGGCAACTCCCTTCAGAGACTGTGGTGTACTGGCTGTGCCCCAAATCTGGTGTGGGGAGAGCAGCTTTCTGGATGGGCATACCCATTTTAACATTTTATAATTGCCTATGGTCATGCCTGAAAAGTCATGCATACGTTTTGGCCAAGAGTCACATTTCTCAAACTACACATCATCCTCGGCTATTCACCTTGCCTCTCCAGATTCAAATAGCTGTTGAAAAATATAAGTGGCTAAGTCCGGGTTAATTCTTCTGTTGGTATTGGTATGGGAGTGGATCCAGAATGGAAGTGATGTTTCTGTGTCACGGATGAGGCAAGGTGCCTAGACCCCATTGTATCAGAGAGTCTTCTCAAGACCACAATGTATAGCTCCTGAAAAAAATGTGACCTGCAGAGCTCTCTGGACTGCTGTGAGAAAGTTTAAAGTCACTCTCATCAAAGTGTTTGATCTTGTAAATATCTTGGCTAGGGAACGGGACTGGCAGCCTGCCTGATTCTATATGACCAGACCATTCATTGTCAGGGAGAAGGCTTTTCCCTTTTATTTGAGAGACTGAGCCTAGAATTCCCTAAAAGAGTAACCTGTTGGGTCAACATAGCTGAGGCCACCGAAGGGTGACTAAGAGTCAGAGCTAAGAGAGGGTATGACCTTCACAGGAAAGAAGCTGAAGGAAACTAATAATCCAAACAGAAAAACTCAATTACAGCAATTAAGGAAACAAAGCTGTTGAATACACACATACACACACACATTTAAACAAGAAAAAAAATTTTCAAATTCTCAATTACAACCAAACGGTTCCCTAATATAGTAGAACGATCCTATAGTCTTTGAGGCCTAAATTAGTGGTTTAGCAGACAAATTGAAAAAGGTATCTTAGGATGTATTTCAACAGTATAAAAAGGGTGAATACATATGGCATGATAAATGTAGATTAATTTTATGGAAGAAAGTGAACACAGAGTGTAAATTCTAAATAAGTAAATCAAAATAGACTATTTAAACTGAAAGAGCTTCCTCAAATCCAGGGAGTATTGTGTGAGTGGAAACACAGCTATTTATATTTGTGTATTGAAATACATGTCCTTATTCACTTTTATACGATGATAAAAGCATGGGGAATATGTGTTACTATACATATATACAGGTTATGAAGTTACTAATACAGCAAGAGGTGAGGATGGATGATTGGGTGAGGATGAAGGAGAAGAAAAATAAGTAAAGCCAACCTAAAATAATCATAGTTAACATTCTTACATCCTTAATATGTTAAAATTAGTATTAATTGTTAATTAAAATTGTCTTAAGTTGATGATGTTTAAAAAGAAGAATATCTTTGGAATTATGTTGCCTTTGTGAAGACATAAAAATAGTACTTATAAGCACAAGTTATAAAGCCAACCTACCTATACTAAAATCTCAGAAAAAAATGTAAAAATTCTTGCTTTCTGTATTATGACAAATGTCATCTTTCTTATTCAGTTACTGTATGAGATGAAACTATAGTTGTTGTTGTTGTTCTGAGAATGTTCTTCTCAGATTCCATTGATAGAGAATTGTATTCTGGAGTCTTTATTAAATGGCTGGCTCACAACTTTCAGACCCTCCCTCTGTCCCTCCCTCCCTCCCTCTCTCTGTCCCTCCCTCCCTTTCTCTCTCCCTTCTTTCCTCCTTTCATTTCTTCCTTTCTCTCCCTCTCATCTTCTTTCTTTCCTAATATTTTTAATATTGAGAGAAAAGTTCTTAAATTTCATGTATTTCTCTTTCTCTTGCATTTTTCGTCATAAATTTTCTGAAATATAGACTTTATTTCTTTTTTATTTTATTTTATTTTACTTTAGGTGTATATTATATCTGGCATTTCTCCCCATGTTATCCCTCCCGACTGTCCCCACCCTCCCCACCCCCTGCTGTCCCTCCTCTATCTCCCCACAATTGCCCCCATTGTGTGATGCTCCTCTCCCTGAGTCCACATGTTCTCATTGTTCAACACCCACCTATGAGTGAGACCATGTGGTGTTTGGTTTTCTGTTCTTGTGTCAGTTTGCTGAGAATGATGGTTTCCAAATTCATCCAAGTCCCTACAAAGGATGTGAACTCATCGTTTTTTATGGCTGCATAGTATTCCATGCTGTATATGTACCAGATTTTCTTTGTCCAGTCTATCATTGATGGGCATGTGGGTTGGTTCCAGGTCTTTGCTATTGTAAATTGTGCTGCAGTAAACATATGTGTGCATGTGTCTTTATAGTAGAACGATCTATAGTTCTTTGGGTATATACCCAGTAATGGGATTGCTGGGTCAAATGGAATTCCTATTTCTAGATCCTTGAGAAATCAAACACTGTCTTCCTCAATGGTTGAACTAATTTACATTCCCACCAACAGTGTAAAAGTGTTCCTATTTCTCCACATCCTCTCCAGCATCTGTTGTCTCCAGATTTTTTAATGATTGCCCTTCTAACTGGTGTGAGATGGTATCTCAGTGTGGTTTTGATTTGCATTTCTCTAATGACCAGTGATGATGAGCATTTTTTCATATATTTGTTGGCATCATATATGTCCTCTTTTGAAAAGTGTCTGTTCATATCTTTCGTCCACTTCTGAATGGACTTGTTTGTTTTTCTCTTGAATATCTGTTTTAGTTCTTTGTAGATTCTGCATATTAGCCCTTTGTCAGATGGGTAGATTGCAAATTTTTTTTTTCCATTCTCTTGGTTGCTGGTTTGTTCTAATGATGGTTTCTTTTGCTGTACAGAAGCTCTGAAGATTGTCTATCTTGGCTTTTGTTGCCATTGCTTTTGGTGTTTTAGTCATGAAGTCCTTGCCTATGCTTATGTCCTGGATGGTTCTGCCTACGTTTCTTCTAGGATTTTTATGGTGTTAGGTTTTATGTTTAAATCTTTAATACATCTGGAGTTAATTTTAGTGTAAGGTGACAGGAAGGGGTCCAGTTTTTGCTTTCTGCACATTGCTAGCCAGTTTTCCCAGCACCATTTATTAAACATGGAGTACTTTCCCCATTGCTTGTTTTTGTCAGGTTTGTCAAATATCAGATGGCTGCAGATGTGTGGTGCTGCTTCTGGGGCTTCTGTTCTGTTCCATTTGTCTATATCTCTGTTTTGGTACCAGTACCATGCTGTTTTGATTAATGTAGCCTTGTAGTATAGTTTGAAGTATGGCAGTGTGATGCCTCCGGCTTTGTTCTTTTTGCTTAGGATTGTCTTGGCTATGCGGGCTCTCTTGTGATTCCATATGAAGTTTAAAGTGTTTTTTCCAGTTCTTTGAAGAATGTCATTGGTAGCTTGATGGGGATAGCATTGAATCTATAAATTACTTTCGGCAGTATGGCCATTTTCACGATATTACTTCTTCCTAACCATGAGCATGGAATATTTTTCCATCTGTTTGTGTCCTCTCTTATTTCCTTGAGCAGTGGTTTGTAGTTCTCCTTGAAGAGGTCCTTTACATAATTTGTTAGTTGTATTCCTAGGTATTTTATTCTCTTTGTAGCAATTGCGAATGGGAGTTCACTCTTGATTTGGCTCTCTGTTTGTCTGTTATTGGTATATAGGAATGCTTGTGATTTCTGCACATTGATTTTGTATCCTGAGACTTTGCTGAAGTTGCTTATCAGTTTCAGAAGACGATGGGGTCTTCTAAATATACAATCATGTCCTCTGCAAATAGAGACAAATTGACTTCCTAAAGAGGAATTGAATACCCTTTATTTCTTTTCCTTGCCTGATTGCTCTGGCTAGAACTTCCAATACTATATTGAATAGGAGTGGTGAGAGAGGCTATCCTTGTCTAGTGTCTGATTTCAAAGGGAATTCTTCCAACTTTTGCCAGTTCAGTATGATATTGGCTGTCGGTTTGTCATAAATGGCTTTTATGATTTATGGTACGTTCTGTTGATACCTAGTTTATTGAGAGTTTTTAGCATGAAGGGCTGTCGAATTTTTTTTGAAGACCGCCTGTGTATCTACTAAGATAATCATGTGGTTTTTGTCTTTGGTTCCTTTTATGTGATGAATTATGTTTACGGATTTGTGTATGTTGAACCAGCCTTGCATCCCTGGGATGAAGCTTACTTGATCGTGATGGATTAGCTTTTGGATGTGCTGTTGCAATCTGTTTGCCAGTGTTTTATTGAAGAGTTTTGTATTGAAGTTCATCATGGCTATTGGCCTGAAGTTTTCTTTTTTAGTTGAGTCTCTGCCAGGTTTTGGTATCAGGATGATGTTGGTCTCATAAAATGAGTTAGGAAGGATTCCCTCCTTTTGTACTGTTTGATGCCATTTCAGAAGGAATGGAACCAGCTCCTTTTTGTATATCTGGTAGAATTCAGCTGTGAACCTGTATGGACCTGGACTTTTTTTGGTTGGTAGGCTGTTGATTGCTGCCTCTACTTCAGCCCTTGTTATTGGTCTATTCAGGGTTTCAACTTTCTCCTGGTTTAGTCTTGGTAGAGTACAACTGTCCAAGAATTTATCCATTTCTCCCTGGTTTACTGGTGTATGTGCATCGAGCTGTTTGTAGTAATCTCTGATGGTAGTTTGTATTTCTGTGGGATCAGTGATGATGTCCCCTTTATCTTTTTTTATTGCATTTATTTGATTCTTTTCTCTTCTCTTTTTTATTAGTCTGGCTCTTGGTCTGTTTATTTTGTTGATCTTTTCAAAAAACCAGCTCCTAGATTTATTGATTTTTTGAAGGGATTTTTGTGTCTCTATCTCCTTCAGTTCAGCTCCAATCTTAGTTATTTCTTGTCTTCTGCTAGCTTTTGAGTTTTGTTGATCTTCCTCCTCTAGCTCTTTCAATTTCAATGACAGCGTGTCAATTTTAGATCATTCCTTGTTTCTCATGTGGGCATTTATTGCTATAAATTTCCCTCTCAACACTGCTTTGCCTTCATTTCATTGTTTATCCAGTCGACACTCAGAAGCAAATTGTTCAGTTTCCAAGTGTTTGTGCGGGTTTGAGTGTGTTTCTTAATCCTGAGTTCTAGTCTGATTGCGCTGTGGTCTGATAGACTGTTTGTTATGATTTCCATCCTTTTGCATTTGCTGAGGAGTGCTTTGCTTCCAATAATGTGCTCAATTTTAGAGTAAGTGCAATGTGGTGCTGAGAAAAAATGTATATTGTGGATTTGGGGTGGAGCGTTCTGTATATGTCTATTAGGTCTGCTTGGTCCAGCTCTGCATTCAAGTCCTGGGTGTCTTTATTAATTTTCTGTCTCGTTGATCTGTCTAATACTGACAGTGGAGTGTTGATGTCTCCCACTATATTGTATGGGAGTCTGAATCTCATTTTAGGTCGTTAAGAACTTGCTTCATGTATCTGGGTGCTCCTGTATTGGATGCATATATATTTAGGATAATTAGCTCTTCTTGCTGGATTGATCATTTTACCATTATGTAGTGTCCTTCTTTGTCTCTTTTGATCTTTGTTGGTTTGAATTCCATTTTATCAGAGATTAGGATTGCAACTCCTGCTTTTTTCTGTTCTCCATTAGCTTGGTAAATCTTGCATCTCTTCATTTTGAGTCTATGTGTGTCTTTGTATGTGAGATCGGTTTCCTGAATATAGCACACTGATGGGTCTTAACTTTTTAACCCCTTTGCCAATCTGTGTCTTTTGATTGGGGCGTTTAGGCCATTTACATTCAATGTTAGTATTGTTATGTGTGTGAATTTGATCCTGCCACTTGTTACTGGCTGGTTTTCTTGCCTGATAGTTGGCTCATTTTCTTCATTGCATTTTTGGTCTTTGCCAACTGGTTTGCTTTTCCAGTAGTTGGTACTTGTTCCTTTCCGTGCTTAGTGTTTCTTTCAGGAGCTCTTGTAGGGCAGGTCTGGTGGTGAAATAATCTCTCAGTAATTGCTTGTCCATAAAGGATTTTATTTCTCCTTCACTTATGAAGCTTAGTTTGGTTGGATATCAAATACTGAGTTGAAAGTTCTTTTCTTTAAGGATGTTGAATATTGGCCCCCACTCTCTTCTGGCTTATAGGGCTTCTGCTGAGAGATCTGCTGTGAGTCTGATTGGCTTCCCTCTGTGGGTGACCTGACCTTTCTCACTGGCTGCCCTTAGCATTTTTTCCTTCATTTCGACCCTGGTGAATCTGACAATTATGTGTTTTGGGGTTGCTGTTCTTGAGGAATATCTTTGTGGAGTTCTCTGTATTTCTTGAATTTGAATGTTGGACTGCCTTGCTAGGCTTGGGAAGTTCTCCTGGATAATATCATGGAGTGTGTTTTCCAGCTTGGATTCATTCTCTCCATCATATTCAGGTAAACCAATCAAGTGTGGATTAGGTCTTTTCACATAATCCCATATTTCTTGGAGACTTTGTTCATTTATTTTCACTCTTTTTTCTCTTGTCTTGCCTTCTCTTTTTATTTCATTAAGTTGATCTTCAATCTCTAGTATCTTTTCTTCTGCTTGATCGATTTGGCTTTTAAAACTTGTGTTTGCTTCACATAGTTCTTATGCTGTGTTTTTCAACTCCATCAAGTTGTTTATGTTCTTCTCTAAGCTGATTATTCTAGATAGCATTTCATCTAGCCTTTTTTCAAGGTTTTTGATTTCTTTGCATTGAGTTAGAACATATTCCTTTAGCTCAGAAAGGTTTGTTATTATCCACCTTCTGAAGCCTGTTTCTGTCAATTTGTTGCATTCTTTCTTGGTCACGTTGTGTTCCTGCGTTGTTGAGGAGTTGTGATCCCTTGAAGGAGAAGAGGTGTTCTGGTCTTTGATGGTTTTTTTCCCATCTTCGTGGATTTACCTGGCTGTGTTCTCAGAAAGCTGCTTGATGAGATCACTTGTCTCCCTGTTGAGGCACTACTAGGTTTCTAGGGACTCCTTCAGGTTACTACGGAAGCTTTGTGTGTCTTTTCTGTTTACACTGGGAGATTAGGCCCACCTCTTCTGCTGACCTGTAGGTGCTGCTGGGTGGTCAAGAACGCTGTTCCGTTGTTACGTAGGCTCCCTGTGTTTTTTGTTAAAACATGTAGCCCAGTCCCTCCCCTCTAATGGTGGGTTTGTGCCCTTCCTCCTCTGGGCTGGATCATTCAGGGTTCAGCTCAGACTGTGGCACTGGCTAGAGTCAGAGCGTCAGCCCTCTGGGGTTTGTCGGGGAGGGTAGGGACCCACCCAGCCACACCCAGCCATCTCCCCCTTTCAGCTTCCTCTCTCTCCAGTCATGGGGTAGGGGCCCACGGAGCCGCTCCATCCATCCTCCCACTTATAGCTCCCTCTCTCTCCAGTTGTGGGGAGGGCTGATAGCTCAGTCCGCAGGCTCTCCTGGCAGGCTTTTGGGCTTAGGTGTTTGCTTAGGTCTGTGCACCAATCCGGGACACCATCCTGGATTATTATTCAACTTCGCGCTTGTAATTCCAGGTGCTTGACTGGCAAAAATCCCTTGTTCTGTGTATTGCTGAGGCTTTGGGGGAATCTGGACTGGAGTGCCAGAGGGGGAACTTCCGACTCACCAGTGAGATGCACTTTCTGGGTGAAGCAGCACTCCTCCCTGCCTTGCTCTTTCTTGCCTGGGCTTTGCTCACCATCGGACAAGACCCATTGAAATGCACCTGGTGCCGCTGTTGGAGCTAGGAGATCTCTGGATTTCTGCATCTCTCTAGCTGGGTGTTGTTCGCCGGAGTTGTGTCTATTCAGCCATCTTGGAGAGTCCTATAGCCTTTATTTCTAAGATTGATCTCTGAATGATGAAATTGGATTTCTTTATTCTGTAAAATGCATCATACTTTTTTTCAAAGCAGCTAGATGGCTTACCTGACTCAAATTTTGACTGAATATCTTTTTTTTCTGAAAGCATTGACATCATCACTTCTCATTTCATAACATGAAAAATCATCAAGGTAAAATGTTAAGTGAGTCTGATTCTTTGCTTTTAGGTAATGTGCTTTCAGAGTTTTCCAAAGAATGGCAGTAGGACCTTTTAAACGTCCTGCCTGACCCTTCATAAGCGTTCTTGCAATTAAGCTTTATAATCCATTTCCAAGCTAAGAAATCTGCTAATTCACTACTTTGTTCTTTCTTTTTCTTTCAATACTATAAATCATATACTGAACCTGAGCGATCCTTGTTATATTTATTCCTAGGGGTTTTCTATTTTGATTCTATTTTTAGTTCCATATTTTATAAATACATGTCTACTTAATTTTTGTTAATACAAAAAATTTTTAATTGCAGATTCAATTGCTTTTCTAAACATAGGCATTTCAGTTTTTCTGTTACTTTTCTTTCTGCTTTGTTGATGGTAGTTTTTTGGTTTTGGTTTGTTTGTTGTTTCCCAGCAATCTTTATTTAATCTAGGTTTTCTTCTTGTTCTTGGTACAAAGTTTATTTTTCTTCTTGTTTTGTAAATTGTCTTTTGACTTTCAATATTGATAGATTCATAAAATATATCATAAAATATATCATATTCATAAAATATATCAATTCCATTTCTATCATTTCTGTGTATTTCTGTATCAATGTTCTAAATAATTAATATATTTCATTGGTCTTCAATTATAATAGTTATTAGTTAATACCCTGCTTTGACCTCGTTGATAATTCTATTGTGCTTCAGTTTTCTATTTCATTAATTTATGCTGACAATTTTTTAAACTGTAATTCCTTCCATTTTTTTGAGTGAAACTTCTGTTCCTTTTTAAATTTCTTCAGATGAATGTTTAAATTCTTAGTTTTCATCCTTTCTTCTTTTCTAATATTTGCATTCAAATCTGTAAATTTCTTTGAAGTGTGCTTTAGCTGTGTCACAAAGATTTAATATATTTTCATTGTCATTATTTTCAATTTTTTTTTTTGAGATAGAGTTTCACTCTTGTTGCCCAAGCTGGAGTGCAATAATGTGATCACAGCTCACTGCAACCTCCACCTCCCAGGTTCAAGCAATTCTCCTGACTCAGCCTCTCAAGTAGCTGGTATTACAGGCATGCACCACCATACCAGGCTAATTTTTTGTATTTTTAGTAGAGATAGGGTTTCATCATGTTGACCAGGCATGAACTCCTGACCTTAGATGATCCACCCACCTCAGCCTCTCACAGTGCTGGGATGAGCTCACAGGTGTGAGCCACTGCACCCGGCCAGCATTTTCTATTTTTAATTGTGATGTTTTCTTTGATCTACTGGTTTTGAAAATATATATACATGTTCTTTAGTTTCTAAATATGTGGGAGTTTCCTTATTTTGTAATTATATTAAGGTCTGAGAAAATCCTTTGCATAACTTTAAACTTTTATCATTGTGGAGACTTACTTTATGTCCTAGCATATACAAAAAAATTAGCAATTATCCTGTGAACATTTAAATAGAATATGGGTTCTGTGGTTGTCTGTTGTGGTGATCTGCAACTTTAAGATTTCTTAATTTATTGGTCAAATCTAATCCTTCTAACTTTTTGTCAGCTTTTCCCATTAGTTGCTGAAGGTAATGAGTTTTTCTTTTTTAATTTTCTCATAAAGAAGATAGATTTTCCTATTTATTCTTTTTGTATTTAATTTTCACTTTATATATTACAACTACTAGGCATATTATATTAAGTTATAGTAAGTTTAGAATTACTATATGCTCCCAGTTATTTGAGTCTGGATTATTATAAATGACATGGTTTGGCTCTGTGTCCCCATCCAAATCTCATCCCAAATTGTAATCCCCATGTGTCAAGGGAGGTAGCTGGTGGGAGGTGATAAGATCATGGGGACAGTTTCCCCCATGCAGTTCTCACAATAATAAATGAGTTCTCCTGAATTCTGATGGTTTAAAAGTGTGGCATGTCCCCCAACTCTCTCTCCTGCTACCATGTAAGATGTGCCTTCCTTCCCCTTCTACTTTTGCCATAACTGTAAGTTTTCTGAGGGCTCCCCACCCCCACAATACCATGAGTCAGCTAACCCTTTTTTTCTTTATAAATTATCCAGTCTCAGGCATTATCTTTATGGCAATGTGAAAATGGACTATTACAGAAAATTGGTACTGTGATAGTGGGGTGCTGCTAAAAAGATAACCTGCAAATATGGAAGTGACTTCAAAACTGAGTAATGGGCAGAGGCTGGAACAGTTTGGAGGTATCAGAAGACAGGAAGATGTGGGAAAGCTTGGAACTTCCTAGAGACTTGTTAAATGGTTTTGATAAAAATGCTGATAATAATATGGACAATGAAGCCCAGGCTGAGGTGGTCTCAGATGGAGATGAGTAACTTGTTGGGAACTGGAGTAAAGGTGACACTTGCTATGCTTTAGCAAAGAGACTGGTGGTATTTTGCCTCTGTACTACAGAACTGTGGAACTTTGAACTTGAGTAAGATGATTTAGGGTATTTGACAGAATAAATTTCTAAGCAGCAAAGTATTCAAGATGTAACCTGGTTTTTTCTAAAAGTGTATGCTCATATGTGTTCACAAAGAGATATTCTGAAATGGGAACTTATGTTTAAAAGGGAAGCAGAGCATAAAAATTTGGAAAATTTGCAGCCTGACCATGTGGAAGAAAAAAAAAAATCCTGGAAAGTAATTGAAGTCACCAGCTTCAGAAATTTGTATAAGTAAAGAGAACCCAATTTTAATTGCCAAGATGATGGGGAAAATGTCTCTAGGGCATCTCAGAGATCTTTGTGCTAGCCCCTCCCATCATAGGCTCAGAGGCCTAGGAGGGAAAAATGGTTTCATGAACCAAGCCTAGGACCCCACTGCTCTGTGCAGCTTTGCAACATGACACCCTGAATCCCAGTCACTCCAGCTTCAGCCATGGAAAAAACAGCCAATGTACAGCTAAGGCCATTGTTTCAAAATGTGCATGCTGTAAGCCTTGGTGGTTTTAATATGATGTTGGGCTTATGAGTATGCAGAAGCCAAGACTTGAGCTTTGGGAGTCTCCACCTAGATTTCAGAGAATGTATGAAAATACCTGGATGTCCAGGCAGAATTCTGCTGCAGGGGTGTAGCCCTGATAGATAACCTGTACTAGGGCAATGCAGAGAAAACTTGTGGTGTTGGTGGCCCCACAGAGTGTCCCCACTGGAGCACTGCACAGTGGAGCTGTGAGAAGCAGGCCAGCATCCTCCAGACTACAGACTGGTGGATGCTTTCACAGCTCAGACTGTGTGCTTTTAATGAATCTTCTTTAGAAACATTATGAATTGTTTTAGTCATTTTCCCCTTCGAGCTTGTTAACTATGCACTTCTTTTCTATTCATTTAGTGTTACCCTAGAATTTATAAATTCATACTGGATTTGTGAACTGTTAATGTAAATCAGTATTTCACCTCTTCCAAAAAAGCATGAATTTTAAAATATGTTACCTTCCTTTAAAATTTCTATTTTTGTCATATGTTCATTGCATATTTTAAAACCCCATGCTATATTATAATTATGGTGCTATCTAGTACATGCTTATTTAGATTTGTCCATATATTTACACTTTTTATTATCCTTAACATTCAGTTTCCAAAGTGGACAATTATTTTTGGCTTGAAGAAAACTATTTTTTATGCCTTTCATTATGGACTACTAGTGACATTTTCTTCTACTTTTTGTTATCTGAAAATGATTTGATTTAACTTGTATATTAAAATTTTTTTCTCCCAACATTTTGATAATGTAATTCCATCATCTTCTGCTTCATTGAGAATCAACTCTCAGTCTTACTCTTGATTTTTTTAAGATAGCATGACTTTCTTTCTATTGTTGCTTTTTACATTTACCTTGTCTTTGTTTTCAACAGTCTTACTCTGATATGTCAAGGCATAGCTTCTTTGGATCTAAAGTGCTTCAAATTCATCAAGTCCCTTTTGTCACTCAAAAAAATAATTGCTAGTATATGTTTACATAATCTTTCTCTCCAACTCTCTCTTTTCTCTTTGTGAATCAAACTAAAATATGACCCTCTCACATCTACATTTCTTTGCTCCTTTTTTAAAAAATTTGAATCTCTTTATGATTTCCATTTTGGATATTTTCTTTGTACTTTCCTCACAGTTAACTTACTCTTTCAGTTTACCTCTACATAACCAGCCATTAGGTTCATCAGTTGTGTTCCTAATTCCTAAAAAAAAAAATTACATCTACAAATTCCATTTGGCTTTTAGGAAATAGTTTATGTCTCTCTGTCAAAGTTATTAATGTAAACTTTTATATTATTAAAAAGTCTATGTCCCATCAGCTCATCATATGACTCTCCTGTTTATATTTTTCACTGTTTCTTTTTCTTTTCAAATATATATATATATATATATATATTTTTTTTCCCATTTGTCTGGTGTTTTTAATTGATTGCTAGATATTCTATATGAAAAAGAATGTAGAAATAATATAGACCTGTGATAATATTATCTTAACTCAGAGATGATTTCTATCTGCTGTAGCAGGCAAATAGAGACACCAGTAATCCTGGGCTATTTTTGTCCATTTTCCAGAGTAAGGTGATTAGAAGTTGCGTTCTAGTCCCTGCAAGGATTGCAATATTTCTCATCCACCTTTTATTCTAGGATCTCCTTCAAGCCTCAATGCAAAGCACTACGTTTAAACAGTGCTGGGTTTTTACATAAATTTTTTTGGTTTGCTTGAGCAGGCTCTGTGCATTATGTTATAATCCCCAGACTCCAATGAAGCTCACAGAAGTTTAGCTTCTCAGCCTTTCAGCTAAGTCTTTGGAAATTGTTAGTTTTTCTCTAATATAAAATTGACTCCAAGATAGTGTCCTCACTTGATTTTCCCCCACCCCAGCACCATAATTCTTCTCTGCCATGTGAACTTTTCTAGGCCTTTAAGGCTTTCTTTTTTTTCTATTTAAATTTTCAGTTGGTTTTCTATTTTGCATTTTCTTAATTTTTTGATATTTCCCTTTTTGCTCTAAATTCTGTACTTTCCTTTAATTTTAATCTTCTCAGTTGTCAATATCTTTTTAGTTCATATTTCAATTTTGGCAATCATTTTTAGTAGCTAAGAGCACTCTTTCAATTTGTGATTTATTTCCTTTTTATTACAGCCAATTATATTTTCACATAGCTAAAAGAACATTTTAAAATTCTCCAAGCATACTAATAAGAATACTTTTAAAATTTCTCCTTTTGTCCCCCTGAATTTTTTCAGTTTTCATTGGGGATGTATGTTCTGCTTTATTTTTGTCTTTTTCTTTCTTCCTTCCCTCAGCTGGAATTAAGAGCTGCTGGCAACATTCCTGCTTCTCACTCTCCACAACATTCACAGCTTGGCATCAATATCTGCTGTGGGACCATTAAAACCAATGTCATCACGTCTTTTATTTCTGTTTATGTGGTAACACAAGAAGCTCAGAATTCTCTTATTATCCATAAAATCCTGATTGTGATCCACACAGAGCTCTAAAGATCACTCTCGTGATCACCTCTGGGGTTACATCTCTCATCAATCTTCATTTCCTTAAAACAAATACTCAGACAAAACAAAATAAATCCAAGGAACTCATTGTCTGTCAATGGCAAATCTCTATCATTAGTCACTTCTGAAACCTCCCACTTGCTCAAACTGAAATCTGAGTTTCTTTATGCCAGTTCTTCCTATGCTGATCTCATATGTGCAGACTCTCTTGTAATTTTGCAGTATTACTTCTTATTTCAACTTCTAAATTATTTTTCTTTTATTGAAAATAAATGGCCAATTTTGATTCTGATGTTATAAGACTCCAACAACTGATTCTTTTTCAGCTGGTTGTTGACACTTAGGAGTTTTATTATCTGGCTGTCACTCTCTCTGCCACTAATCTTATTATTCTGGATTATTTTAATATTCCAAATACTAGAATCTAGTAGATTGTCTCAAAAACTGGTTTATTAGCTTCTTAATCTTTCATATGTCATTCTTGACCTCCATCCTACTTATTTCCGTGATCACATCACCTATCTAGTCTTGACCATAACTACAACTCCTGCAAAATCTTAGTTTCAAATCTTCCACTCTCCTATTACCACCTCTTATTTTTCTAGCTCACTCCTTCTAGAAATCTAACTCCAACAATTCCTCTACCGCAATATACATAACCTAAAATGTTTTATTTATTTTTAATTTTCCCATATATTTACTCCCATTAAGTCATTTCCACGTTTAATTTCGTAGTTCATTATTAGCATACTTTTCTCATAATTTTTCCTTCCTCCCCCCATGTTTTGTCTCACTTACTTGTCCAAAACATAACCTTGATGAAACACATCTGTCCTCCTATTTTTGGCCAGACCTGAATGTGGCTATTGGAAACTGTGAGTAGCTGATCATGTCACTTAATATTAACATTGGCCAACTTTTTTTATTTTTATTTTTTGAGATGGAGTCTTGCTCTGTCACCAGTCTGGAGTGCAGTAACATGATCTCAGCTCACTGCAACCTCTGCCTCCCGGGTTCAAGCAATTCTTCTGCCTCAGCCTCCCAAGTAGCTGGGTCTACAGGCAGATGCCACTGAACGCAGCTAATTTTTTTATTTTTAGTAGAGACGGGGTTTCACCATGTTGGCCAGGCTGGTCTCAAACTCCTGATCTCAGGTGGTCCACCCACCTCGGCCTCCCAAAGTACTGGGATTACAGGTGTGAGCCACCGCGCCAGGCCAAATATTGACCTACTTTAATGATGCTTACTGTGCTGAAAGCAAATCCATGCATTTACTTACACTCCTAAATGTTTTTTTAAATATCTATTCTATATTCAAATCCCCAACATCTCCTATCTAATTATTTCCTTCACTTGATAACTTTACTTCCCATAATAAATATAAAATAACAGCAATCACAAAGTAATTTATCAAGCCCTCACTGCCACATTATGCCATCTATGTAGCATCTGTGCCCAAACATTCTATCACTTCTCCTGTCACCAAAAAAGAACTGTCTATATTCTTGACTTTTGCTAAACATCCAGTTGTCTGCATTTATATATACTCATTTTCTCCAGATTACGAGTTGATCTTCAGAAGACTGCATACAATACACCTTTGCTCAGCATGTTCTTCGGGAGAGTGAACAGTAATGGAATAAAGAATATCACAGTTAAAGAAGAGGACAACTTGGGTGAGGGTATTAGGAATGGGCTTGGAACAGGTGAGCCTTTGGGAAAAATAACCAAAAAAAGTAATTGAAGCTACTAAAGGATGTCTGGGACAATTGTGTACGCCTATCTTTTCCTGTGTTTTTGTCTGCTAGACATTCTATATGAAAAAAAGGTAGAAATAATATAGACCTATGATGATATTATCTTAACTCGGAGAGAATTTATATTTACTCTAGCAGACAAATAGAATTCGGGGCTGGATATGCTTTGGGAGGCTGAGGAGGAAAAATCGCTTGAGCCCAGGAGTTTGAGACCAACCTAGGCAACATAGTGAGATCCTGTCTCTAGAAGAAATTTAAAAATGAATTAAGTATGATGATGCACACCTATAGTTCTAGCTAGTCAGGGAACTGAAGTAGGAAGACTTCTTGAGCACAGGAGTTTGAGCCATGATCATGCTATTGTACTCCAGTCTGGGAGACAGAGCAAAACTTCGACCAAAAAAAAAAATAGATGTCTGAAATAGCCATGTCACATCAAAACTATCAGTATTAAACCATAAAATAACATGCAGTATTAGTATATTAGAATACTTAAAACCAATGACTATCCTTGAAAGATGGACAGATATATTTGAGTATAAATAAAAAGGAAAAGTAAAATCTTAGATACCTTGTCGAATTTTATAGGAACAGGCAGTCTTACTGATCTCTGCATTCCCAACAGGCAAAATATTTTTGCATATCATAGGGACTCAGTAAATATTTTGAATATGAAAAAAATGCATGTTAATATTTGATCTTTATGTATAGGTTGGCAGAGAAGCAGAAATCTTCAGATGTTTTTGAATAACAGTAAGTAATGTACCATGTCCAAAGTCTATGGAAGTAATAACAAGGGTTGAAAAATTAAGCTTTAAAGAGGGCAAAAGATTTATAATTATATTTATCTGTTTTCATTGCATAATTTAATCAATATAAAATAAGCATTGTAAAAGAGGTTTCAACTTTGCAGCAGAGAGTGTGTATATTTAGGAAATTGTTAGGATTTGAAACATGCCTTAGATCACACACATATTATTTCTTTGTAGAAATAATAGAGTTTTTCATTCTGGTTAGAAACAACTTATTTATTAAACTCAGGTGCTGCCTTTCAGAAATAACCACTATCTATAGATCAAAATAAAGTTTCCTTTTTTATCGTATGATACTGACACACTAAGGACATAGGGAGTGTTGGAACCATGTGTCACAGCTGCACAAGGCATTTACAGCAGCAGCAAGAGACTTGGGAGGCAGGTGCAATGAGTGAGAAATTGAGAAAAGCATGCTGTGCTATTTGCAGAAAAAGGTTCAATCCATACCCTTAAACATAGTATAGACAAACTAGATTTATTGCAAATTAATAGGCAAAGCCTAGAAACTGAATATAGTTCACAAAAACTTGGAGAGATTGGGTCCAAAAATTAAAGCAAGAAACAGGAGTTGCTAGGAAGCTAAGATGAGTTTCTACAGAATTTGAGTGAAGAATTAGATGTCCCTCTCTTGTTATGTTAAATCTCCTGTAATAAAGTTTGAGCTTTCTAAGAATTACTAAATGTATATTGAGAAAGACATTTGCTTTTCTTATGTACTTAATACGTAACTATACACGCAGATCAAAGATATAGTTAAAAAGAGTTTCATTTAATTTCTAAAACTTTCTAAACAGAATATTATCATCTCTTGGAAAGAAAGAAAGAAAATTAAGATTATTTCTTTAGGAGATAAGACTAGGATAGTCTGTGCTAATGGGAAATAATATTACTTCAACCCCTAAATTCTTCACTTCTTATTTTCTTCATTACAGCGGTTACAGCCACATCTTGTATTATTGCAATTCACTTTATTGTGTTTCAAACGTATTGTGGTTTTTACATATTGAAGGCTTGTGGCAACCCAGTGTCAAGAAAGTCTATCAGAACAGTTTTTCCAACAACATGTGTTCACTTCTTGTCTCTATGTCACATTTTGATAATACTCACAATATTTCAAACTTTTTCATCAGTATTATATCTGTTATGGCAATCTGTAATCAGTGATCTTTACATGACTGTTGTAATTATTCTGGAGTGACATGAACCCTGCAAATATAAGACAGTGAACTTAATGAAAAACTGTTATGTGCATTTCAACTGTTCCACTCACTGGCCATTCCCTTGCTCTTCTCCCTCTCCTCAAGTCTACTTTCCAGGACAAAACAATATTGAAATTAGGCCCAGGTATAACCCTAGAATGGATTTTCAGTGAAGGAAAGAGTCACCCATCTCTCACTAAATCAAAAGCTAGCAAAGATTGAACTAGTGAGGAAGAGATATTTAAAGCAGAGATAGGTTGAAAGCGAAGCCACTTTTGCCGAATAGCCTAGTTATAAAAATGCAAAGGCAAGCTTCTTGTGGGAAATTAAAAGTGTTACTTCACTGAACACATGAATGATAAGAAAGTGAAACAGCCTTCCTGAACAACAAACTACCCACAACATTCCCTTAATCCAAAGGCTAATCCAGAGCAAGGCCTTAACTCTCCTAAATTCTATGAAGGATGAAAGAGGTGAAAAAGGTGTAGAAGAAGGGTTTAAAGTAAAAGCAGGTTGATTCACAAGGTTTAAAGAAAGAAGCCATCTCTGTAACATGAACATGCGAGGTAAAGCAGTAAATGGTGATGTAGAAGTGACAGTAATATATCCAGAAGGTCAATCTAGGATAATTCATGAAGGCGGCTACACTAAGAAACAGATTTTAAATGTAGACAAAACAGCCTTCTACTGGAAGAAGATGCCATGTTGAAATTTAATAACTGGAGAAGAGAAGTTAATATATAGCTTCAAAACTTCAAAGGACAGGCTGACTCTCCTTTTAAGAGACAATGTAGTTGACAACTTTCAGGTGAAGCCCATGCTCATGTGCCATTCTGAAAATCTTAGTGCCCTTAAGAATTATGCTAAATCTACTCTGCCTGTGCTCTATAAACAGAACAATAAAACCTGGATGAAAGCACATCTGTTCATAGCATGCTTTACTGGTATTTTAAGACACTGTTGAGACCTACTGCTAAAAAAGAAAAGATTTCTTTCAAAATATTTCTTATTAACAATGCAGCTAGTCACTCCACAGCTCTGATAGAGATGTACAAAGAGATTAATGATGTTTTCATGTCTGTTAATACAACATCCATTCTGTAGCCCATGGATCCAGGAGTCATTTTGACTTTTAATTCGTATTATTTAAGAAATATATTTTATAAGGCTATGCTGTCGCTTCCCTAGACAGTGTTTCCTCTGATGGATCTGAGCAAAGTAAATTGAAAACCTTCTGGAAAGAGTTCATCATTCTAGATGCCATTAAAAAAATTTGTGATTCACGAAAGGAAGTGAAATATCAACATTAACAAGAGTTCCGAAGTTGATTCCAACTCTCATGGATGACTTTAAAAGGTTCAAGACTTCAATGGAGGAAGTAACTGCAGATATGGAAAAACTGGCAATAGAATTAGAATTAGTAGTGGAACCTGAAGATGTGACTGAATTACTGCAATCTCATGATAGACTGGATGGATGAGGAGTTTTTTCTTATGAATAAGCAAGGAAAGCGATTTCTTGAAATGAAATCCAATCCTGGTGAAGATGCTAAGAACATTGTTTAAATGAGAACAAAGGATTTCAAATACTACATAAACTTAGTTGGTAAGGCAGCTGCAAGTTTTGAGAGGATTGACTCCAATTTTGAAAGAAATTCTATTGTGGATAAATGCTATCAAACAGTATCACATGCTACAGAGAAGTCATCCGTGAAAGGAAGAGTCAATGAATGTGGTAATCTCATTATTGTTTTGTTTTTAAAATCTGCCACAGCTACCCCAGACTTCAGCAAACACCACACTTATCAGTTAACAGCCATCAACACAAAGGTAAGACCCTCTGCCAGCAAAAAGTTAATGACCCACTGAAGGCTCAGATGATCATCAGGATTGTTTAGAAATAAAGTATTAATTAAGAAATGTACATTTTTTAGACATTATACTATTGAACACAATATAGTACACTATAGCATGAACATAATTTCTGTATTCACTGGTAAACAAAAGAATTTGCGTGACTTTTTTATTGATATTTGCATTATTGTGGTGGCCTGGAACTGAACCAGCAATATCTCTGAGACATCTTTATATTTTTATGCAAAAATATGCTTGGATATAAGAGAGAGAGAAGAGAAAAATGACTGCTATTTCTTAAAAATCTATTTTTTTGAAAATGAAATGAAACAAAAGAAATTTTAATTTGCTAATAGTTTACTTGTTTTTGAAATTAATAGTATAATCTTATAATATATAGGATTAATTGCTAGATTACTGAAACAGTTATTTTAGGGTTTCATTATCAGTTAAGTTGGAAACTCTCTTTTTATTCACTAGAGTTGTTTAAGAAGTGTAATTATTACCTATCTCTTGGCAATTAAATTTCTTTAAAATTTCTTACTATGGAATTATCTGAAATCAGCACAAAATGTGGTATATTATTGAAAAAATTATAGTATGTTATACATTTTTACATGTAGTATTTATTGGTCTCTCTTTCCTGCTAATAATTCTCTCTTTGTCACCATGCCTTCTCAGAGCATCTTATCATATCACCTTGTCAGTCCTTGTGTTCTGTAGTCAAGCCATATGTCTCCAAATCCTTAAAAATAAACAAATTAGTTCCAGTGACTTTGAAGACTATTTTGGAGATACACTTAATCAAATATATATCAGTAATATTCAGACTCCATTTTTATAATAGTATAACTTGAAGATAAACCTGATTTTAAATCTGAAAAGATTTATATCTTTTTATGATAGTAATAAAACATGTTTTCATGTGTGAAGAATATCAATTCTATATCCTCCTCATGTAAAAATATGGATGAATGCTAACACCTGGAACTAGTCCCCAAATTTATTTATCTTCTGTGTTTCTGGTTTGATAGTTGTTATTTTCATGTTCATTTTAACATGATAGCAGAATATTTCATCCTCAGATAACTCTATCAGGGAAAGTCTAAACTTAACTTCTGAGATAAGGAAAAAATATAATAAAGTGACATTATTTCTCAACATAGTAAGCTTTCTATCTTCACCCAATAGCCCTCTGTTAGAGTAAGGAGTTGAGGACTATCTCCTCAAAGCCTTTACACACCAATCTAGACAGCAGCTTTACGGGCAGCTAGAGGGAAACAGTCAACAAGCTGAGGCTGTGTTTTTACCTACAGCTCTTGTGCCCTTTTTTGCCAATCTCTGTCAAGGTTCCCAAGGAACTGGAACATTTTCGTACAGCAAACTGAGGTAGATAACTCCAGGTAATCAGATTGAAAAAATGCTTAAGAGTTCCTTAAAGCACTGCTTCTTGCAATGTTGCATAACTATTGATTACTGGGAAACCAGAAGGTGAGAAAAGCAGATGAG
The DNA here is from genome assembly GCA_004027835.1 of Alouatta palliata. Classification (NCBI taxonomy): domain Eukaryota; kingdom Metazoa; phylum Chordata; class Mammalia; order Primates; family Atelidae; genus Alouatta; species Alouatta palliata. The sequence continues at coordinate 67,283 of PVKV010008290.1, forward strand.
GAGCAAACATACACTGAGCAGGTAAATTTAGACTTCAGGCAAGGACTCCAAGTCGAATATTAATTTCATTTCATTCAGAACTGTTTGAATTTATTGACATTTGTATCTGCTGTACTTTGTTATCACCACAGCATATTTAAACTGTATTTTACACAGAGAGTACAAAAGAATATTCTATTTGAAATGAGCATGTTTAGTAAATTTCCCAGGGATTGTATCTATCGTAATGATTGCTTAAAATTAGTCTTTTCTACCTACCATTACCTGAGAAATATAAAGTATCAGTAATAATCTCTGTAAAACTTGTCACTTACCGGTGTCAAAGCAAACATTAACATATTGCTTAATACTTATCCTAATCGTTATTTATGTTAAACTGTCAAACAAGATTAGCTCTACTTCAACGTTACTTTCTAGTATACTGTATTTGTTTAATGTTAATGTTTAAATATTTTATTTACTTTCTGTATCCAGTCTCTCAGTTCTCTCACTTTCAGTACCTAAATTAGAAACTCGAGTTTGTCCTTGACTCCTTCTTCCCTCCCACCTTGTTTCCAACCACTGGGCTTAATTTGTCTATTACTCTCCGCTTCCTTAATATCACTGGATATAACTCTGCAATAAATTCTCAAGTATAACTTGCATTAATGCCAAATATTTGAATTGGTTTTTTGTGCTTTCAGTGGCATGGTCCTCAAGTTCAGCTGTCACAGCGACAGGAGAGAAATGTGTTTAAAAAGAAATATGTTCATGTCATTCGTTTAGTTGTGTTGTAATTTGAAATTTAATTATTGACCATTTATTTTGTATTTTATGGAAACAGAATTCACTTTTCAGAAGGAGGGCAAGACGGGTAATGCAACAAACAAATTCAGGATTGATTAAGGTTGTTTACAATATAAAATTTTATTGTTTCAAGTTGTTTTATGTATTGAAATCTGTTCAGCTTTGTTTCTTACCACTGCCCCCAACACACACATAACTACCATTTTGTTCCAGTAAATACGTGCACCAGAAACGTTGATCTGCTTTATTTCTCTGAGCACAGCTTGTTATTTTTACCCATTATCCTCTTATTCAAACAGATTCTTTCACTATCCTCCCTTGCTTTTCTAATCCTTTTTACTTAGAGATTCGGATAGGAACTCTCTAATCCAGAAAGTTATCTTTAACCGTTTGGAAGAATTTATCATTAAAAATGAAATTTAACCAAAAGAAAAGAAACTTTCTTCAATGTTTAAATAATCATCAGTGCATTCTCCATCAGTGCACGTGCCATAAGCTACTATAATTGCAGTCTGCACATCCAAACTGCAAACTTTTTGAGGACAATATTCATGCGGGGTTTTTGTTGGAATTACGTTTGGCCCAAGACAGAGATTTAATACATTTTCCCAACCAATGTACAGAGAGAAAAATAAAATTTGGCAAAGCATAGCTCTGCATTTTCAAGGTAACTTTTAATTAATTTATTTCGGAATATTACCTAATAAAATAAGGTAACTTTTAATTAACTTATCTGGGAATATTACCTAATAAAATAAAGTGAAATAGTTGGTTGATATATAGATATACACTTAAATATATATAATATATATTACATATAAGTATATTGTATATTAGTTATATATGTAACTATGCTAACATATATATTATACTATACATGTAGTTGTACAAAATATTTTACATAAAAATATTTATATACACACATTTTTATTCATTTAGGATATACATATATATATATATATCATAGATGAACCAAAAATATATTACCTTTTGCAATATTAACCACTTGGAGATAGGATGCAAAGATATTTTATTTATCTTGAAGGCAATTGGATAGATAGATGTACAAATGGTCCCGACTTACAATGGTTTGACTTGAGTTTTCTGCTTTCAGATGATGCATAAGTTACATATATTTAGTAAAAACCAGTCTTTGAATTTTCATTTTGATCTAGTCTCAGGCCTACCGGTGCTTTATGATGGTCTGTTGCAGTGGTGAACAGTGGCAGCAAGCCCTCAGTCAGCCAGTTGAACACAAGGGTAAGTCACTGTTGCTGTTCTTTATGTACTGTGTTGTGACACGATTTTGCCCATAGGCTAATGTAAATGTTTTGAGCACATTTAAGAAAGGCTAGGCTAAGCTATAATGCTCAGTAGCTTAGGTGTGTTCAATGCATTTTTGACTTTAGATATTTTAAAGTTACAATGTCAGGATGTAAGTCAAGGAGCATCAGTATTTCCTTTCAGACAAAGGCAAATAATTAATTACTACTATTTATTAAACAATTAAAATACCAATTTCATTAGCCCCCTGCATTTCTGTTCTGATTCCATGTTTTATTTACATTTTCTCCCTTGATGTACATGGTCGCACAACTATAAGTGGCATCTATTTTCTGAAAATTTTCCACTCTCTAGCTCCTACTTCAACCTCTCCTAATTTGTAAAAGCTTCAATTGCATATACAACTGCTTATTTAACATCTCCCTTTGAATTTCTAGTAAGTAATTCAAACTTGAGGAAAACTTAATTCTAGATCTTCCCCTAAAATCTTGCATGTCTTGATTATTAATTATCCACAGTCTAATAAATTAAATAGGAGTCCACATTCATTAATTATTAATTAAGTTAATTAATGTCAACTCCATTTTTTCAGATACATAGGCCAAAACACATGGATGTCATTTTGATTACTCACTTTCTCTTTCACGTCACATATAAGTCATCATGAAAGACTAGGGTCTACCTTTTAATAACTTCTTACCTCAAAATAGCTTTGAACTATTTTCCTAGAGCTTGTTTTTGCTCAGTGAATCTTCCCTCAACCCTGTAGAAGGAATCATTCTATTAAACTGCAAGTCAATTCACATTCACACCTCTGCTGAAAATCTCCCAGTGATTTTCCAGTTCATTTAACAGTGAAAAATCCGATGTTACACAATGGCTTACAAGGCCCTACTCCACCTGCCCTCTGTGAACTTTCTGACATCATTTTGTCTTACCTGCTGACTCACTATGCCATAGCAATACTGGAATTCTTGCTACTTCTTGCAAACATAGGCACATTTCTACATCAGGCGAGCTGCACTTGCTGTTTCTGTGCTTAAAACAATCTCTTCTTAGATATCTACATGGATCATTTCCTTGTATTTTTCAGCCCTCTGCTCACATGTCCTTTCTCAGCAGGGTCTCAGTGGGAGCCCTAATTAAAATTTCGACTGTCTTTTTCCATCACTCTCTGTACCTATCCCCTGCTTTTTCTTCCCATGAACTACCACCACTAAACACTGTCTATATAGTACTCGTATTTTTCATGTTTCCATTCCTACCCCATATACACTAGAATGTAAGCTCTGTGAAGCTGAAATTTTTGTTGATATTGTTCACTTTTGCAGTTTTAGTACTGAAATTTTAGTAGGCGTTCAAAAAATATTTTTAGTGAAAAACAGTGAATGAACAAATAAATGAAAATTGAATCACTTTTAGACTCTTCACATTTTATCTGCATAAGATCTTTTTTTCTCTTAAAATTTTATTTTTTCTTAAAAAAATGGAATACATGTGCAGAACGTACAGCTTTGTTACATAGGTATACATGTGCCAAGGTGGTTTGGTGCACCCACTGACCTGTCCTCTAAGTTCCCTACTCTCACACATCACCCCCCAACAGGACCCAATGTGTGTCATTCCCCTCTCTGTGTCCATGTGTTCTCATTGTTCAACCTCCACTTATGAGAGAGAACATGCAGTGTTTGGTTTTCTGTTCCTGTGTTAGTTTGCTGAGGATAATGGCTTCCAGCTTCATCCATGTCCCTGAAAAGGATATGATCTCACTCTTTTTTATAGATGCATGGTATTCCTTGGTGTATATGTACCATATTTTTTCTATCCAGTCTGTTATTGATGGGCATTTGGGTTCGTTCCATGTCTTTGCTATTGTAAATAGTGCTGCAAGAAACATACATGCTACACAAGAAATTTTCAGATGTTATTATCCCCTTTTTACAATTTGGAAATAGAAGCAGTGGTCCTTGAACCAAACGAGTTGAACCAATTCTCATATTCAATTAGAAAATTCTCTGCCAAATCCCAGGGATATCTAAATAACCACAGACACTTTGTTCTGGTTATAAATTTCTGCCTTTTGGAGATTATTTGACAATACTCACTAGGTGATTTTTATATTAATTAATTATTATTGATATATGGCATGACCCTTGCCATGATTATATTTTAGTGTTAATGTATCTATCTTAGAAAAATAAGTTTTTTTTTTTTATTGCTCAAGAATAGTGTAAGAAGCATTGTTCTTGTCTGATCTTTGATGGTTTAATATTTGCCTTTCTGAGAAAAGCAAACCCAGTTCACTTAGGTGAGTTCTCTAACTCCTTTCTCAATCACTTTGTGGTGTAAAGATGTTTACACTTTCTATCTTTCATAGGGCAATATTATTAAAATATATTTTTCAGAATATTATAAATATAGGGCATATATAGCTATATATGTGTCATATATATGGTTTTTGACTTATTTGTTTTTTGTTTAGGTATCATTGGGAGGTTATCAGGATTTTACTGAGTCTACTTAAAATTTGTCTTGATTTTTGTGTATTTATTTATTTATTTATTTTTAGTTTTTAGTTTTTAGTTCTCCAGATTGTCGAATATATCAGTAATTTTCTTTAACTTCTGCCATTAGATTGATTGAGAATGCCTATTTTATAACATCAAGGAAGTGTTCTTATGGCCATATTGTAGGGTCAAAGGAACTCAAGAGTGACATATTTGATTAGACCTATGGCCCTTCCAAACTGATTTTCATGCTTATGGAGTTCCAGGGTAGGTAGCATGTTGCCTTGACTATGATATCAGTAGGTTTAAAATGCATTTCATACATAAAAAGTGATCCCTGGCAAACATCAATAATACCATATGTAGTTACAGATTATATATTTTTTTTTGGTAAAAATCTGTTTCATATATTTGAGTTTGAGAGTAAGCAGTGTTGTGTTTTAGTAAGGTAAAGTGTTTTTATTTTTCTTAGAAAGTTCAATGGATACTAGTGAAAATTTAAAGTATTCATAAAAATTCAAGGATTAGACAAGAAGTTTTCTAGCATTGCTTATATTCAATGTTATATAGTAGAAGTACTAACCAACACAAGAAGACTTAAGAACTATAGAGATAGGAAAAGACAAATATTTTTATTTCCAGAAGACATTAACATATACCCAAAAGATAAAGGAAAATTTACAAACAATGTAAACTAACAAATGGATTAGCATGTTTATTGGACCTAAAACTAATATACATATGTTGATAATTTTCCTTTATATTAGTTGTAAACTTAGACATATAGTAATACTAATATGACTATTCTATTTTTAAGATTAATAAACATTATAATGTACCTAAGTATATATTTAAGATAAATAATAGTAAACTCATGGGAAAACCCATAACCTTTTATTGAAGAAGAAATCTAAATATATAAAGATCTATACCAATACAAGGGGAAGAAAATAAAATGCCACTAAAATGTCATTTATGTTTATATTAATCCATAAATATAATGCAATTTGTGTTTTATAAAATTACAGGAATACCTTAGAGATATAACACGTTTGGTTCCAGATCACTGCAATAAAGCACATATTGTAACAAAATGCATCACACAAATTTTTTGGTTTCCCGGTGCATATAAAAGTTACGTTTACCCTAACTGTAGCCTATTTAGTATGCAGTAGTATTATGTCTTAAAAATCAATGTACATACCTTAATTAATTAAAAATATTTTATTGCTAAAAATGGTAACAAATTGAGTACATGCTGTTGGAAAGCAACAATACATTTGTTGTTACTGTCTATATATATTGTGACACAGTCTCCATTTTGTAAAAAACGTAATATCTTCACAACACGATAAAGTAAAGCACAATAAAACAAGGTGTGCCTGTATTGATTTTAAGTTATTCTTGAATTGGCTAAAGGATTGATAATACCTAGGACAATTCTGAAAACAAATTAAGGAAGACTAAGCTGCCCTACCATATATTAAAGTTTATATGAGTATAGAACACAAAACTGTGATACTTGTGCAAACTGATAACAGTATTAAAATGTGCAACAGCCCTGTGATCCTGATCAACAGTGATGGTAAAAGAAATTTCCTAGCCTTTCGTATTCCAGAATACCTCTTACTACAAAGAAATATGCTTTTCCATATGACTTTGGTAGGATTTAGGAATGCCCTCCCCCCCTTATTTTTTATCTATGAGGGACAAGTCTTATTTAAGTCGTATATTTTGTAAGGCTATAGCTTTCTATGATAATAATATCTCTGATGGATCTGAGCAAAGTGAACTGAAAATCTGAAAAGGATTCAGTATTCTAGTTGTCAGTAAGAAGAACATTTGTGATTCATGGGAGGAGGTCAAAATGTCAACATTAACGGGAGTTTGGAAAAAGTTTAATCTAACCCTTGTGTATAATTTTGAGGCATACGTGACTTCAGTGAAGGAAGCAATTGTAGATGTGGTGGAAACAGCAAGAGAACCAGAAGTGGAGCCTGAAGATGTGACAGAATTGTCACAATATCATGATAAAACTTGAATGAAGTCTTGAGTTGCTTCTTTTGAATAAACAAAGATAGTGGTTTCCTGAGACGGAAAGGAGTCCTGGTGAAAATGTTGTCATTGTTGAAATGACAACAAAGGATTTACAAAATTACATGAACTAAGTTGATAAAGCAGTGGCAGGGCTTGAGAGGATTAATTTTGATTTTGAAGGAAGTTCTACAGTGTATAAAATGCTGTAAAATAACATGGCATGTTACAGAGAATTCTTCCGCGAAAGGAAGAGTCCATCTATGTTTCAAACCACATTGTTGTTTTACTTTCAGAAACTGCCACAGCCACCCAACTTCAGCAACCATCACCTTGATTAATCAACAGCCATCCACATGGAAGCAAGACTCATTACCAGCAAAAAGATTATGACACCCTGAAGGCTCATATGATCATTAACATTTTTATAAATAAAGTATTTTTAAATTAAGTTATGCACGTTTTTAGACACAATGATATTGTATACAAAATAGACTACAGTGTAAACATAACTTTTATATGCACTGGGAAACCAAAAAAAATTGTGACACATTTTATTGAAATGTTTGCCTTATTGCGGTGGGCTGGAACTAAATTCACATTATCTGGGAGATAGGCTTGTATTTCTTCTTTACACTGTATACACAGTAGGAGGTAAGATTATCTGTATCAGTGGAAGTGGTAGTGAGCTAGTGGTATAAATTACTTGAAAAAATTGGGAAAAGTTTTGTTTATTTATATTTTTTATATTTTTTAAGTGGCAACATAAATATTAATGTTTATTCTTTATTAAAAAGAAAGGATTAACAATAACAAAAACGTCACAAAACTATTCTAAATAATATGTCACAAATAAAATAAAAGCAGCAATTATAATCCATTATTATTATTATTATTTTTTTTTTGCAGGAAAGATTTTAAATATGTCCTGAGAGGAATGAAAATGTTGACACAAAGAGTGATTCCCAAGCAATTTTGAGGACTTAAAAGAGGTTAAAGACCATGCATTCCGTAGTGCTATGAATCTGGACAAGTATTCAGTCTTTTATGGCAGCATTTTTATTGCCAATGTAGATAATGCTGATGGCTAGTTCATTTTATAATGACAATATTTGCTTTATTATTTTCCTGACATATTCCTCTCAAATATGTAAGATAAATACAACTACCATCTTTATTTTCCAGGATGGTAGGTGAGTGTGATTTTAATTTCCAAATCTCCCAAGTGACATCTGGCAAATCTGCATATATCTTAGCTCTTTACAACTGGAGGTGAGGGTGTTACTGACGTTTATTGCGTAGGCCAGGGATCCTGTAAGGCACAGGGCAGCCCTCCACAATAAAGAATTAAATGGGCTAAGTGCCAGTAGTGCTGAGGTTGAGCAACTCTGTTTATTAGATAAAGAAACAGGCTAAAGAGAGTAATTTGCTCTAAGTTATACAGCTGAAAATGATAAGCAAATAAACCAGTGAACTGGATTTGAACATGACATAAAACCCTGGCTGCTCTTTTTGCAATTATCATAATTTAGATTTGTAGAGATGAAATATATATAAGTCAACAATGTTTAGAACATGGGTTATGAAAGGGTGGTGAACAAGAATAGAAGTGATGATGACTGGATTTAAGAACAAAGAAGCATAAGATAAGGATGTTGATAGCAATGCCTGCATAGCAATAGCACTGTTGTGTTTGATGATAGTATTTCAGTGGATTAATAGGTTGTGAGTCAAGTATTACTGTTGTTAAATGATGGTACCTGTGTATAAAAGGAAGTCCTATGAGATTCAAAATAATGGGTGACTCTTATGAAATTACCTTTTGTGTAGGAGGAATGGTTGAACATTTCCTATTTTATGTGGTTCAATCTACTAATTAGGATTTTTACCAGACAGTGGAAAATAGCGGTTTGGAGCTAGGAGAATACACCACACCTCCACCTCCATGTTTTCTGACGTTGGGAGAGGGAGTGATTCCTGCTAAAGACAGCTGCATAGAAATGATTCTTAGAACTGCAGACCTCAAATAAGGAGGCTGCCATGTTGCATTCATCTGTCCTTTGGAAGGAATGGTCAATTCCATAAGTGATATTTAATTTCCATCTGATAAAATGTGAAGTAATTGGTTTGTTTTGTAACTATAGCCAAAATATCATGTCCCTAAGTTTTATTTAAAGTCTCATCAAATTGACCAAGGTGATTGAAAACCATCCTGTAATACATAGGAATCTTGCCTTGTTTTTGTGCCTACTTCAGAATTCAACACACTATGTATGCATTTGTTAAATGTTTGTTGAATGAGTCAATTTATAAATAAATATTTAATTGCATAAGTGAGGGAGCATGACCTTAAGAGAGTTATTTCAGAAAATGTACTTTTTACTGATGGTCTTTTGAGAGATAGGTTTGACAATTTAGTTGTTTGAAATACATATCTATTTTTTAAAATTTATTTATAATACTTTAAGTTCTGGGGTACATATATGCAGATTGTGCAGGTTTGTTACATAGGTATACACGTGTCATGGTGGTGGTTTGCTGCATCTATCACCCCATCATCTGCATTAGGTATTTCTCCTAATGAGCTCCCCAATTCCCCCACCCTCTGCTATTCCTCCCCTAGCCCCCCACCCACAGGCCCTGATGTATGATGTTCCCCTCCCTGTGTCCATGTGTTCTCACTGTTCAACATCCACTTATGAGTGAGAACATGCAGTGTTTGGTTTTCTGTTCTTGTGTCAGTTTGCTGAGAATTACGGTTTCCAGATTCATCCATGTCCCTGCAAAGGACAGAAATACCTATTTAACCACTAAAGTGAGAGAATAGGCTTGAGAAGAAACTGATGACTTTTTTATTTTCTACTTGAATGGTAAGAGATAAAAGTTCTGTTTACGCAACTCTAAACATTATATCTCATATTAATTAATTACTATTTAGATGAAACAATCTTAATACTACTTAATAAATGATATATTAAAAATGGATTTTAAGAAAAAAGTGTAGAACACTTAAAATATTATGTTGTTTTAAACACCACAAATTGCTTTTTCTCCTATAATTTAAAGGCAATCTATTGTGACATATTCTTGTTTTTTTCTGTTTTTTTTTTTTTTTTTTTTTGAGGTGGAGTTTTGCTCTTATTGCCCAAGCTGGAGTGCATTGGTGTGATTTCGGCTCACCGCCACCTCCACCTCCTGGGTTCTCCTGTCCTAGCCTCTGGAGTAGCTTGGGATTACAAGCATGTGACACCATGCCCAGCTAATTTTTTTGTATTTTCAGTAGAGATGGGGTTTCTCCATGTTGGTCAGGCTAATCTCGACATCCCAATCTCAGGTGATCCACTCACCTCGGCCTCCCAAAGTGCTGGAATTACAGGTGTGAGCCACAGCACCTGCCCCATATTCTTGTTTTTCTCTCTGAAAATTAACTATAATTTTAATTAAAATAATAGAAAAATACTATTTAAAAATTTGTAATCTAGGCATATGTAATTCTTAGTTTGTTAAGGTAAAATATTTATGTGAGCTTAAAAAGATAATTTAAAAATATTTTACTATTTTTAAATTTTTAATACATACCAATTTGTAAAAATACATCTCATATTTATATTTATGCCATATTTTTGGTAACTCAAAGACTATTTTTAATTGCACATTTATAAAAGTAGAAGTGATACTTCATGTGATATGATCCCAAATATAAAGCGATTATCTGGCTTATACACATTTTTTAATGCTAAGTTCTTATTTCTCATGCCTTTAACTGTTTTAAAGATTTGCAGTGTAGTTTACTCTATTAATATATTTGATTAATATCTTTTAAAATTTAAAGATGGTACTCTGTTGGTATTTGTAGAGCATCTCAAACTGTAGTGTGATCTTGACATATTTATGACTCCAGTCCGTTTAAATTTTATCTGCTTTTCTGGAATAAAGCCATTTAGCTACAAAAGATTCAAGCAGATGGATTATTACCAAACAGTATGTATTCTTCTAGTAATACAGTTTTAAGTGTTCCTATTGTGGGGAAGAAATCCTTGAGATGCAGTAAGCCATCAAACAAAATACATAATATGCTACTAAAGACCTTATATTTTATTTATGTTGTTGCATTTATTTGTATCCTTCTATTCTTCTGTTCTCATATATTTTTGTTATGCTCAATAAAGTCAATTTGGGGAGGGAAGATATGAAAATTGTTTCAAATTATGATCATATCAGTTTCATAGCTTCTGATAATTCTTTAAAATTCATGTGCTGTGTTGTTCCCAAGATTTTCATTTTGAATAAGGTATTCAGAGAATTGGAGTAAGACATATAAGTGGAAATATATTCACACAAATTATTTTATGGGAGAACAACCTGTACTAATTCAGACATATCATATTCTTCAAAAAGTTGTATAAAAAATTAAGAAAAGAGTATTTTTTATTGAAAACTCTGACACTTTCTGAAAATTAGAAGCTTATATTATAAAGGAGAAGAAATGAAGATCAAAAGTACGATTGTACTTGCTTGAGTTTTGTCCAGTACAACTTTATTCACTTTATTTTCAGTCTTTACATTCACTTTTAAAAGTGTATAAATCAGAACTAGAGCAGCATATAAAGAAAGTCAGCTTTGGAGATTCACGTTTGGGTAAATAAAGCATTAATTTTATTTTCTCGATCCACACAGCATTGAACCTATTTTCCCTCTACCTCTCTTTTAATTAATTAATTAATTAATTAATTTTTTGTAGATTTCGCAAGTTTGTTAGTTAGGGTCCCCCAAGCCATGCTTCAGTGACGCAGCAACCAAAGCTTGTTACTCAATCCTGCCACATGTCCATTGAAGACAGGCAGGAGCCCAGGTTCCGTTGCAGCTTTAATATGGGAAACAGATTATGGTGAAGCACACCCTGTTTTTTTTTCAAAAGCTCAAGTGAGAAGTGATAGTAGCCACTCCTGCTCACATGTTGTCACCCAAAATGAATCCTTTAGCTACATTCAACTTCAAGTGTAATGAAAATGCAATGACAGGCAGGAGAAATGTAAAATACTTGTGAGAGAATATACATCTTCTATGGAATATGAAACTGTAAAAAAATGTAAAATAATAAATATCAGTGACATAAGTGATCCTTAAAATGCTGACAAAAAGAAAATTAAACAAATAGAATATTAATCCAGTATTTCATATATCATAAAGATAGCATCAAAATATGAAAAACCTTAAGAGAATACTTTTTTATCTTTGTTAAATACTTTGGACTAATCTTCCAGTCCTTGGTCACTGTGTATGGCCAATGCCATATTCTGTTAATACCATTGTCATATGGAAACAGTTTCAGCAAATATAAATTACTTAATCTCTGTGCATAGATATGCAACTAAATTATCATTCGTGCATGAATTTCCTTTTGCTCAGAACTAGAAGAGTGGGTTTTGTTTCTAGGATTTTAATAAAGAATATAGGTACACGGAATCTATTTTTTTTAATGCGTATTTTTGGAGCAGAAAAATCGGATTGTCTCTCTACGACGTATGCTTGCTGCCTCTTGCATCTCCAACAATCTTTTATTCTAGCACTTTAAAACACATTCTTGTCTGTCACCTCAGAGAGCAGCATCATGCAACCAGGACACAATGATGCCAGATGTATTTTGACTTCTGAATAGACCTTATAATTAGGTTTGGCATGAAAAGCACAAAAACTATCTTTTCTCAAACCATTAAAGAAATCAAAGCCTATATTTTGGTTACTCTTATTCTTACTCTCCAACATTATGAAAAGTAATAAGAAAACACATTGAATTAGTTTTAAACATATTCAGTTATTATGTTTTTTTAATATTTTATTCAAGTAAATTAATTTTAAGTTATACTTCTTATGTATGTCAGTACAGGACTCTAATTGAATTCAGTAAAATAATTTTGAATCACATTAAACTAGACATTCATAAAAATTATATTCCTATTTTAATCTTCCTTATAAAAATACAAATATGTAAACAGTTTATCCTAAAGGTATTGTCCCAGAGTTTTGAAATTAAAATTATAAAAGAATGCAGAGTGAAATTAGTGTTTAAAATTTTTAAAAATAGACTAAGTCTTGAATATATTTGGAGATCTCAAAGTATTTCATGAATATTACGTTTATCTAAAAACACCAATTAAATAGCTTTCTCTGTTTCATAAATACATATGATTTAGAGATACCCTTAAAGGATTACCAGTAGTAAATTATGTTATTTTTCTCGAAAAAGTAAACTTTTCCTGGATGTCTCTGTGAGGAATTTTGAGCACAGTTGTTCATACTGTTTTTTCTTAAGCTGAAAGATGTCACTGCCAGGTCTTAAACACAAGAAACAGAATGCCAGTGAGAACAACTTGCCCAGTATCTGTCAAATTAGGCCAAGTATGGGCCAATGCCCAGAAATCATGAGGAATGCTCTAAAGGTCAGGACATCAGCTAACTGCAAAAAGCCCAGAATGGCCTTTTAAGGAGTATGAGGTACCCTTATCTCCTTTCACAAGCAAAAAATGGAATCTGTATTTCTAGTTTATCTGAAATGAAAATAAATATTGATAACTTGGTTAGAAGTTACATACTTTAGGTAGTATTATCACTCAATAAGAATGGTACAACATAATTAAAGAGATAATGTAATCAATTTATGTTTCAGGATGACTGGAGCATTCTTCAAGTAGTTAAAACAAAAAAAAAGTCTTTAGTTAAAAATGTATAGTAAATGAATCTTGGTCTGTTGAATACAGAAGAGATTAATTATTTCTCTAGCATTGTAATCAATAGAGGACAGGTATGCTATGATTGAAAATAAGATTTTGTGTCGCTGTATATAAAATGATAATTTAATTTCTAGTCTCTAGAGAGGGCAAAGATGCTGTCTTCACTTTCCTTTTTCCTTTGCAACATATACAAGAAATAAATGACAGATATTTTTAAGCTACACATTTAAAGTGAAAATAATAGACATGATCAAAGCGTTTATTTTTATGTAGCTGTTTCTCAATTGAGTACTAACAAACAAGACAATGAAACAGCTAGCAGAGAAAATACATGCAGGATAGAGTTAGGGAAAAATAGGTAACGGAATATCAAATAAATATATCAATTGAAACAAATTGTAAAGATACATACCTATAATAAGCATTGAGAGCTGCCTGTTTCATAATTTTCAATGGTTTAAATAACATCTTATTTATAATAGATACAAAACTTGGAACTGTTTTTATGCAAATGTCTTTTTACATGTTTTCTAATTGCTGCTATATTTTTAATGCCTATCATTTGAGCTTTTCTCATTTCCTGTCAGAACCAAGTTACAGCAAAATATTTTCCACTGGGTTTGCTAACATATTGCTAAACATGACTTAGAACATGTTACTGAAGAAATACACTGGCTAGACATAAAATCAGAATGATGAAATCGGGAGATACTGTCCTGTAATTTTAAAAAGGCATATAACTTTTATATTTTTTCCTAATTTGGCATTCTGGAAATTATGACAATTGAAAAGTTTCATTGTCATGAGACACATGGGAATTTAAAAAAATTAATAGGTAGTAGATTAATGTGTTAAGTAATGATTATAGTTAATGTTTAAATATACTAAAAATGCAAGGAGAGACACAACAATTTTATTGTCTTTAGTAACTACCAAAAGGCATTTGGCTATCTAGAAAAGGTGTAAAACTATCACTCTATCTTTGAGACATCTTCCATTATTTTTGCTATAAGCTTCTTGTTAATTAATAATGACTTCTAATAAAGAAATCAGAATTAGTCATATCATTTAGTAAATAATATATTATACCTATTAAGCTGCTAAGTGACTTGCATTTTGTAAATATTGAGAGAAATTGGCTTTGAATTGAAGATCAAATTTGATACTTAAAATTTTTTAGAAGATTTAAACAATGCGATAGTAAAGATTTGTTTAAATAAAATATTTCAAAGGATGAAACTGAATCACAAATAAACATTGCTAGGAGATTTTTTTTTTTCTGAAAACAGTCTTGATTGACTTACAAATACATTTTTTCAAGTTCTATGAGTTTTATTTTCAATTAAAAGGCAACAATTTCTATATTTAGAACATCACTGGGTCAACATTAACAACTAGTCTCATTTAGCTTTCCACTAAATTTTTACATAAATTTTCAAGGCAGTGGATGAGTTTTCTAGTAGTGGGGAGCAAACAGCTGCCTGGAAATAGTAAAAAAAAAATCACTTTTTTAAGACATATTAATCAAGCAGAAATGATGTACTAATTTCTAAAGTATAAGTTTTCTTCAATTACTTACATTAACCTGATGAATTTGCCCATGTTCTCTTTTGGTAAATTTGTAAGATTTAAAAACCCCAAATAACACTTAAAAAGTCCTTTTTAATATAGTTCTTAATTCTTCTCAATTATAGTTCCAATTATGCTAACAAGTAAGGCTGAATTTCATAAATACAGCTACTGAAAATTTTCAGAAATGCATTGACAAACTCTCAAACTTTTCATTTTGAATGAAAAGAAATACATTAATTAAAAATTATATATTTAACTTTGATAGTGTAATGCATTTACTTTTATATGTTTTAAATAAGAGTGTAGAACATTTACATTTTGCTCTTCTATATTTATATGCCAGCAATTAAACTCTCTTTTTCTAATCATTTTTATCATATCGGAATATTTTTCAAGAAAGACCGTAACACAGTTTCATCAGCTGAAAAACAAAGTTAATTAAATACTTCAAATCCTCAGTAAAAAATATTAGACTTGGAAATATTAAAAATAGAAACATTAAGAAAGAGAAAATACAAAAGTAAAAAGAATAGAAACATTTCAAACATCCAAATAGTTATTTCCAGCTTTACATCAAACCATTCATTGTGTGTGCATGTGTGTGTGTGTGTGTGTGTGTGTGTATGTGTGTGCACGCTTGTGTGCCTGCGGAGTACTTTTCATTTTTCAAAATATATTCAAAATGTTGTAAAATAATTTTAAAACAAAATTTTCATTTATAAAAACTTCCTCAAATTGATCAAATTCCCCTCTTGTGCATAATTAGGTGATAAGGTAAACACTTCTGGGTATGTGGAAGGGCTGTGTATAATGTTATTTACTACCATATCCCTCTTCAGAACAATACTGTCTTTGCAGCTCTCTAATGAAGGACAACACCCGATTTTACACAACTGAACAGTAACAGGTCCCTGACCTGCCTACAAGAGGGCTTTACCCAGCTTTGTCTTGTCTTGCTGTTGATGATATGTGACCATCCTCAATAACTTGCTTTTGCTAATCTCAGCCTTCTCTGCCACTAAAATAAGAAAGTCTGACTAAATGATCTTCAAAGATTAGTATCATATGTGACATCCATCCTATGAAATGAAAATATTTCCATTTCCATTCTCTTAGTGACCCACCCTCCTTTCTTGCCATTTAGCTTTGTTTTAGTATTGTCCATGTCCAGATATCATTGTATTGTGCATGAGGAAGCACATTTTTGTTTTTTGTTAACCTATATAAGAATGTAATAAACAATGCACTTGTCTTTCAAGTCCCCACTTGGTCCTTTTCCAAGTAAACTTTCTTTCCTTCCTTTCTTCCTGCTTTAAAGATTTTCAATAAACTTTCACTCTTGTTCTAACTAAAAGGAAGTAATAAACTTACTCTTGTATCCCTATTTTTATCTGATATGTCTAAGATTTCTATTAATCTAATATATTTATATTAAAATAGTACAAATGTGTGGTTTGTAAAATCAGATAGTACCATAAATTTGTGATCAATAATAAGTACCACTTGTCCTATTCCTCCTCTTCCCTTCCTGGAATCTACTTTTAACCCTATTAGTTGTTTCTTCTGATGTTTAAGTACAGAACATGTGTGTGTGTGTGTGTGTGTGTGTGTGTGTGTGTGTGTATGCAACATGTTAACTAAATATTATTCGTGTATTGATCTTTTCATTTTAGGCTATATCTACCAAATTCTTATTCTATTATCAAAGATAAGAATTTCAGTTTCTTACTGTTGAGCCATTTACTTGTGACATTGTGCAGGTGATGCTAAACTTTAAGTCAGAGGATATAATTATTGACAAAAATCTGTAAAATTAAAGAAAACTGCAAGACAACATAAGGCTCAATATGACAGTTTCTTAAGTGTCAACATGAATATAAAACTGATGATATTTCAACATGGTAACGGCTCTTGTTTGGCAAAATAAAACACAATCACCACACAAAAGTAAGTACCTAATTTAAGGGTATAAAATGAATGTGTAGTATTCTCTGTAGTGAAACACAATTGTAAAAGAACATGGACTTATGGACTAGAAAACTATGATATTTATCACAAAGCTGTTCTGAAAATAAATATGAACTACAGGAGCAGACCTTTAAGAGATAAGTTTCCCATTAGAATGAAGAAGCTAATGTTGACCTCAATTTAATAACTGTTTATATAAGGAGAAAACAGGTTATTTGCGAACATTTTCTTTTTCAGGCCCTAAAATGTGTTTTCTATGATGTTCCTCACTAAATAAGTATTATTTTATTTTCCTTTTTAATAACAGCCTACAGGTGATATCTTCAGTTTTTCAGAAACTATTTGTATGAAAACAATCACATTTCCTGAGGGACAAATGAGTTTCTGTTCCAAATAAAGTGGATTTGCTTGGATTAACAAATGACATGTCCTTTTTGGCTTAATTTGTTATTCCCATGTTTACTTTCCTTAGAAGGCAACTGAGATTTCAAAAATATCACTATTATTTATATATATTTATATCCATCTGTCTATTGTCTATCAATCCATCATCAGTTTATTCTTGGTATACATAAATGATATTATTGACTTAAATTTTTCTTTGAATGGCTACATCTCAACTACGTATGACTAACAGTCCTTTACAGAGTGAGCAAGTGTGCGGACAATGCTTCCACCTGTGCCTGTGGTAGAGCGTATCACAAATGATTTGCCCCTTCTATGTACCATCAGCCCCTGAAGTCAGAAGAGCTACTCTGTTCTTGCCATGCTAGACACCCTCTTGTATTCTTCCTACCTACCCTTCCATGTCTACACCCTGGAGAATCTCAGCCCTAGGATGATATTAGAAAATTGACTTTAGTGCATACTTACAGGTCATCCCTAGCTTGACTGAGCTATGGAGTGATGTTGCAGCTCATGTGTTAGTACCGCATTAGCTCTGCCATATTTAGTGTTTGAAAGCACTTATCAGAAAACTGCTCTGGAAGCAAAATGTCAACTCCATCTCTCCGTGTTTGACTCAGGCTTGGTGGTACATGATCACCATACTATGGTCAGCTTCCAAACTCGTTTAGAAGAAAAGTGGCTTAAACTGCTTCCAATTGATAGGCACTTATTTTTTTATGTTAAGTAAAATTAATTTTTTGTGTTGAGAAGCTGCTGGTGGGCTTTAAAAATAATCTCTATACTACTGAATCAATATATTGAAATCATATCTAAATTTTTCAAATAAAAATAAGACTTTACAGTGATGTCTTCTGCTGGGAAATGAAAGCAAAATTCTAGGTATCATAGCCCCCCATCCTGCCAAAAACGAGCTTATACGCAAAGATACAAGGGGGAATTTATGTCTTCCATAGTATAAATAAATATTGCAGTATACACAGGAAATTTTTGTTGTGAGTTAGTGTGTGAAGTTTTCAAGCACTGAGTAGCTGTTAATAGATTAAACTAGAACAGTTCTCACTGTGTTTTAATCCTATGATATTTTTATTAGTTTACAAATTTTATCAGCTATAACCTCAGAAATACATATACCTGGCTCATGTTCTGTGAACTACTCATCATTATAGAAAGTAGAATCTGAACTTTAAAAGTCATTGAGAAGAATGAGACATTCAAAGTTCTATATATATATAATGTTGGTTTTATAGATATACATATATAGATGTATACATATATATATTAGTTACAACCTATGGTTTATACTCTAAGAGAAATTTATATCATTTTATCCTCTGTGTGCAATAAAATAAAAGCAAACAGTTTATTATTACATTAAGATAATGTCACATATGCATGCTGTTCTGGACATTTTCTTACTACCCTCCCCCTGCCCCCCGGATTGTCTTTCCATTCTTCTTCACCCTGCTTAGTGACCTGGAACACTGTCCTTCAAGGGACTACACCATTTGGGCTGCACCGAGCCTGGGAGATGGACGAGCAGATTTTCTTCCAAAAGGCATGAGGAGAGGAAAGCCAGAGTCTTTAAACGCTGGTTCCTGACTGTGTAGCACAGGTATAGCCAATGCTGTGTAGCACTCTTGGAAGTGGTGTCTCTTGCAAGTTCTGCCACTTGCTCCCTCCTATGTCTGCCGTGGTGGCACAGTCCCCATCCATCTACCCGTGACTGCTAGACCAGGGACATGCATCATTCTCTCTTGGTTTTCCTTAGATCTCTCTAAACTTTTTCTTCATTGAACTCTGATAAATTATCTCTCTTGAGTGAGTGATAGCTGTCCTTCATAAAGTCTAAATATTGATCTAAACTTAATATTTGTGGGACAAAATTATTTATAACAATAGAAAATGTAATTTTATGTAAGATAAAGTTTTGTTTGGGAATTATTTTGTAAGTGCAGCTATAGAAATGTTTACATTTGATCATTTTACTTAATAAATACACACGTAAAGTGATATGATTTGGATATTTGTCTCTGTCCAAGTTTCATGTACAAATGAAATTCCCAGTGTTGGAGGTGAGGCATGGTAGGAGGTGTTTGGGTGATGGGGGCGGATCCCTCATGGTTTGGTGCTGTCCTTATGATAGTGAGTGTGTTCATGCACGATCTGGTTGTTTGAAGATGTGTGACACCTCCCCACTCCCTTGTTCCTGCTTTTACCATGTGACATGTCTGCTATCCCTTCACCTTCCATTATAAGTAAATACTCCCTGAGACATCCCCAGAAGCTAGGCAAACCAGACACTGGTGCCATGCTTCCTGCACAGCCTGCAAAACTGTGACCCAATTAAACTACTTCTCTTTATAAATTACACAATCTTGAGTATTTTTCTATAGCAATGCAAGAATGACATAATACATAAATATAATAATATTTGTTTAATTTTAGCACATGGTATGTTTATATAAAAGTAATCAAATATATTTAAACCTGGTAAGCTCTTGTTCTTTAGTAATTATTGCATAAAAGAGCACTAAAATAATATCCATATATTTCAAAGTGTCTATTTTCTAGTAGCATGCTATTAATAAAACTTAAGGTTTGAATGTGTGTCTGAAAAGAAACACAGAAAGTTCAGAGCACACATATTTATGCCCTTTACTTTCACATTTCTGTGTATTTAAATAATTATAATGCTCTATTACAAGCACTTATTATATACATTTGTCTTTGGTTAAGGTCTTTATATACATACTGAGGATACACAGATGAGCAAATCTCCTCCATCAAAGAACTCAGAGCTAAGTTAGTGAGGGACACGTACAAAATAACACCTGAAGCACAGAGATAGAGGATGTGATTATAAATGAATGGTATGTGTGCAAGTATTAGCAGCAGTTCTATAATAGCAGCAGCTCTATCAGCACCCTCTGTTATTGCTTCTTTCTCTGGTTCTTAGATCTCTGGCAAGTTGAAGTGTTCCATAGACCCATCCCTCCTACCCATTCTCCAGATGGTCCATTTGTTTCTGTTGCTCAGACAGAATTTTTAGATAGTCACATTTATACCATCTTAAAGAATAAAACATCAGTTTGGAATTAAAGGCTCAAAGTATTATGCATAGAGGAAATTCCATGTATCCCAAATTTGTCTTATAGTTTCATCACAGCAGGCTCTAGTATGTACTAAAATTTTTAAAGATAATAGATTAAAGTAAAAGTAAATGACCAAAGAGAGCAACCAGCAGGATTCCTGAAAGGGCCATTATCTCTCAATTAAAATGCAAGACGTTACCAAAAGCTATTCTTAAGAGTGATTTACATTCAATAATACTTTTGATGTCAGATTTTAAATTACATTATTTTCTACAATTACTACTAATTTTAAATGTTAAACCTTCTAGAATAAAACTTTTGTAGACAGAGTTTATAATAATGCCCTAAACTTGTGGGATACAGGTTTATGTTTTGAAAAAAATGTTTAAATACTTTTTAAATAAAGCAAAATGTGTTTTAAATGGGCATGATTTAAGAATAAGCTTGGATTAATGAGTTTACAAAATTGTGAAATACCAGAAATCATTAGGTTACTTAATTTAATTAACTTTATGAAACCCAAGTTAACTATTATAAACTTGTTGAAGAAAGTAGAATAGCATGGGATTAATAAGGTACTTTTAATAATTAACATTTTCCTCTCGTCTTTACCGCATAAAGTGGTACCTTTATCTCTGGCATACATAGCTGGGTGGATGGAGCTGCCTTTTACTTAGAAGCACAAAAATGGAAAAGGGACAAATTTTGGAATATGAAATCATGTGTTCAGTTTGGTCATGCAAAGTATGAAGTGCTTTGAGGCATTTGGGAAAAGATGTCAAGCAGGAAGCTGGGAGGGAGATTCTGAATCTGCAAGGAAACATTTCTTGACTATTTTTGTATAGCTAATTTTATGAGACAACCTGGCACCCATACGCATCTCCTTAACCATATTTAACCATCAAATGAAGACAATAACAAAGTTCTACTTCCACCTAACATGATGAAACTACCAGGCATAGCACTGTAACAAGCAAACCAAGCACACACTTTCCCCATGAGCCAATGCAAATTTCTTTGGGCGATGCTTACTCTTCTTCTTGGTATCTCGCAACTTAAATACTATGATGTAAAAAAGCCATACTGCGGAGGCTGAGGCAACTTCATCTTAGATGCTAATCCACCATGTTGACTTCTCATTGAGCTCAGTTCCTGGAATGCCCCTAAGATTTCTATTTTATCTACTGTTCTTTGTGTAAGAGCGTGCGTTTTATAGTAGAATGATTTAGAATGATTTATAATCCTTTGGATATATACCCAGTAGTGGGATTGCTGGGTCAAATGGAATTTCTATTTCTAGGTCCTTGAGGAATCGCCACACTGTCTTCCACAATGGTTGAACTAATTTACACTCCCACCAACAGTGTAAGAGTGTTCCTATTTCTCCACATCCCCTCCAGCATCTGTTGTCCCCAGATTTTTTAA